>OMLC01098086.1:0-44851 GCA_900302585.1 Regalecus glesne
GAGGGTGAGAGACAGAGAGAGAGCAAGAGCTCCCCCTGTGTCCTCTTTTTCTCCTGATGCTCCAATGGATGATCTGTCTCTTGAAGAAAAGAGGCTGTAAGTGAAGAAAAAACAGATTGGTGTTTAACATTGAGTGATAGGTCATCCTTTTTTTCTTTTTTCTTTTCTTTTTTTAAACTTTTTTGGTCTTGTTTTTTGCGATAGGTCATTCTTTGTGGCCTGCTCTGTGTGCAGACTTGCAGCTGTACCACCTATCCTAAACATACACGCATCCAACACTCACTGAACCTCCGAACTCCTGTGTTAATCTAGTATGGTCTCCCTGTTCTCTATCGAGTACTGTGTATGTTTGTGCATATATTCACTGTATATGGGGCTCTCCTAAACAAATCTCCTCTTAGAGGACCATAATACATCTATCCATCCATCCATCCATCCATCCATCCATCCATCCATCCATCTATCTATCTATCTATCTATCCATCCATCCATCCATCCATCCATCCATCCATCCATCCATCCATCCATCCATCCATCCATCCATCCATCCATCCATCCATCCATCCATCCATCCATCCATCCATCCATCCATCCATCCATCCATCCATCCATCCATCCATCCATCCATCCATCCATCCATCCATCCATCCATCCATCCATCCATCCATCCATCCATCCATCCATCCATCCATCCATCCATCCATCCATCCATCCATCCATCCATCTATCTATCTATCTATCTATCTATCTATCTATCTATCTATCTATCTATCTATCTATCTATCTATCTATCTATCTATCTATCTATCTACCCACCCAGCCAGCCGGCTAGCCATCTATCCCTCAATCCATCTAACATACTTTACACAACTTGTGACACATATTCATGCCATGAAATACATCACCCTGTGCACCGTGTCCTTCCTCTTTCCCTGCCCCCGGCAGTGTATCATCAATGCAAATCATCAATTTATGCCATCACAGCAGATTTGTGTTTCATGTGCACACCGGTACAGAAGATGGGAGAGCATTTTACATATGATGAGTGTGTTTTCAAAAGCCGCTCTGTCCTGAGATTCAACTGTAAGTGAATTAACATTCCCCAGTGAGTCCATTCTTCATAGTAGATTCTTGTCCAAATGAGCACATTGAAGGTATAGGATAAGCCCACTATGTAGCCTGAGGATCAGTGGTTTAGCACATCCTTTGTCGGTTGTTTTCTCATTCTGTGGCTTACACATTCCCTTAAAAAAGAAAAAAAAATCCCAACAGGCATCCTGATTCATATTGTGTTTAGTCTTGTTTTTATGAATCCAATATAAAACGGCCCGTCTTGAGGACGTAAGGGACACAGAAAAAAAGGTGCTGTTCTTATGGCATTGTTAATAACCTCCATGTGAGCGGACAAGCATGTGCAGACTTCTCTTTTCATCCCATGGTGGTCAGCAGAAGTCTTTGTCTCATGCATTATGGATTGCGAGCTCCTTCCGGACAACCACTGATAAACGTGTCCCAGTGCAGTAAGAGAATTACCCGGGGCTGAGGATGATTAAACCCAAGAAACTGCAGAATACAGTATTTGTATCCCCCCTTAATTGCTGTTTGTTGTATTTCCCCAAACAGTAGTAAATATTCTGCACCATTTCATCACAGAACACATATTTTCTTTCTCTGTTTCTTCATCTGGCTCTCTGTGGCACCTGCAGAAAACTTTTTTTTGGGGGGGGAGTATTGGGGCGGCATATTAAAGGCTATGCAGCATAGTGACATTTTCAGGGTATGGAAGTTAACATAAAGGTAAAGACACCATATCATAGGATATGATAAATTGCATACTGTTTAATTCTTTGGCTGATCTCATGTGAATACCATAATCTGATATTCACATGAGATCAGCCACGTTATTAATTAGCCTATCAAATTCCAATTTGAATGCATCATTACTAATAAATCAAGGCTGTTGGTTTCTTAAACACAAATGTGAATTATTGAATGACATCCATTAAATAATATCCTCCCACAGCCCAGGCATCGTGATCAAATCGCTCACCTCAACATACCCAGACATCCACAGCAGGAACAGCTGTATCAATGAATGGTGCCCCCTTGAAGGAAGATGCCAAACAGAAGGGGTCATCTACCAGGCAACAGTAGAAAGAAAAGATGATTCAAAAGATACATATTTTTGGCCTAACAGAGGGTCCATCTGAAGCTAGGTTCAATGTACATATTACGCGTAGTTCGAGAAACAATCATCTAAAGAATGTAACAACGTTAAGCCATTACGTTTTGGTCTTCGGCAGAGAAATGAATGGATTAATCAAGCATCTGGAAAATCCTCTCATAGAACAAGCCACAATCGACCAATAGTAAGATGTGCAACCGACGTTTGTCAGAGAAACATTTTATTATTTGCACACCTAAAACGTCAACCTTGAATAACAGAAACAAACTGGCCAGCAAATGTAGTCACAGAAAGAAACATCAAGTCAAGTCCATTTTATTTGTGCAGCTTTTTATCACAAATAATAAATTAGCTTCAGTGGACATAACACGAACACAACATCCTGTCCTTTGTATCTAGTCTCTCACACAGGTCCTTGGATACACGTGCCCTCGCTACTGCTACAATTCACATCGTTTCTTTCTTAGCTCTCTAGTATTTATTTCTTATTTGAGATGTTTGTTGCCTTATTGTTGATAGAAAGGACAAGAATCTGTAGTTTTCAACCCGGGATGGGTTGAGATGAGTTTTCTGAACAGTGGTTGGGTGAGGGGTTGATGATGTGTGTGACTATGTCGGTGGTCTGCAGAGGGTTGGATGGTAATGAATCCAACAAAGGATTGGAGAATTCCCCAGTGGTCAGAAGGTAGAGTGAAGAGTGTGAGGCCGTGTTAGCTGGCAGCTGCAGACTGAGATGATCAGACTCAGAGAACTGGTTACTGATGGCAGAGACCTTATCAGTAAAAAAAACACACGAGGCAAACATGTCTGTAATGAGTAGAGTTGAGGGAAGAGGGGGAGATGGATTGAGGAGGGAGTTGAAAGCAGAGAACATGTTCAAGACATCTGTGGCACCACGTATTTCCTTCCTGATAGCATGTGATCTTAGCAGCTTTTAAACTGGGGGCTGAGAGACTTACGTATCATCACTGAGGTCAATGGGCTCTGTGCATTTATGTTATTTTCTCTCTGTCACTCTGAGTTCTGCCCTTTGAGTGCTGTTGGGTGACTTAAATGAGCCGGGGACTGGGAGCATTGGATGTTAGAGGGTAGAGATGGTTAAGAGAGGAGGCCAGTGAGGAACAGAGTGTCTTTGCATCCTCATTGACAGGGGGGTGAGAAGAGTCATTATGAGGAGGCATGGTAGTAATAACCTTATTGGAAAGTTGAGTCCGTGTGAGGGACTGGATGGTGTGGTTGAAAGAGACCAATTGAAGAGGAACATGATAGTGTTCCAGTAAGGTCATAAATTGAATAAGGAAGTGATCAGATAGATATGAAGGGGTGACAGTCAGATTTGCTGTGGAGCAGTTCTGAGTCAAAATCACTTCAAGGGAATTGCCCTCTTTGAGTATGGGAAATACTCAGTTGGGATTGGCCAATAATTTTAGCATGGTGTCCACAGTCCCCTTTGGCAACCCCTAGGGGGTGCCCTTGCTATCTGACTATCTGTCTCTTTTTCATGCATGGACCTCTGACCTCTGCCCTCCCCCCAATATGTATATATATATATATACATACATATATTTAAAATATTAACTTCCAGGGCAGATCTAGGATGCAAACAGCTACAGCCTTCTCTGGTCTCCCTGCTCCGAAAGGGTTCAAATGAGAGAGTAAATGCATCTGGGTGAAGTAGAAGAATATTGTAACATGACATCACTCTAAGTATTTTTCTACTGAATTATTCAAGGATACGTTTCTTTAGGTCAAACAACACAGAGGCACTCTGTGGCAGACAGGGAAATAAAATTGTGGCTTAAGTGCACACCTATGAGGTATTTTAGGATTTCATTGTCTGAAGAGCATCAAACCCAAGGTTGAGCAGAAATTAACTGATAGGAAAAATGGATAGAAACTTTTTTATGTCTGGCTGTACGCCAAAACAGCCAGACATTTAAAAAAAGATATTTTCCATGAGCTGTAATTCAAATGAGTGCTCAACATTGTCAAATTAAAAAAAATGTATTTTTTCTACTGTACTGTACATTTTATGCATGCTCTGTATCTGCCACAGGCATTTAGGTAAGTGACCTTCTGCCATTTATTTCAATATCTCTGATACATTCTCTGCACCATTTCACTTTATCACCTCTTATTTTTCACCTGTACATAGTCAATCCTTGTGTATATATCTGAAGCTTGTTGTGTTGTTTTGTCATTCAATATGAAGTCCATGCCATGAAACTGAAGTCAAATTCTGTGTATGTGAAAACCTATATGGACAAATTAACTGATTCTGGCCCTGATTCTCTGTGTGCTCTAATAACAGTGACATGGGCATATCTTGATAATCTCCCAAGAAATGTTGTGTGCGTTTAAATGATCTTACTGAGGAGAGAGAGGTCTGTTTTACATATACAATCATTGAAGAACCTGAGGCTAAAGTGTGATGCATGCATATCATGCAGATCTGAGAGGCTGCTATATTTTCCTAATAAAAATGGATTGATCAGTGTTGTTAGCACTGGAATAAAGGCAAGAATCAGCTCTCACCGTTACAGGGTGCTAAGCACTAATATTGTTTTATGAAGAGTCGCTTTCATTCATCATCCATCTGTCCATTTGTCCGCATTAGACTGCTGATGAATCTTGGCCCGGGGGCTTGATCTGGCCTGTTTGTATTTCAGATGTTTATTGATTAGTAACTTCACTATGAAGGAGGTTATCATTATTATTAATGTTTTAACTGTTGTAATTCAATCACAATCCTGTTATCCTGAACATGTTTTAAGCTGAAATGTTGTGTCTTATTCTGTGTACATATCATCCATTGCATGGCTGTCTGTCTTGGGAGAGAGAGATCCCTCTTCTGTGGCTCTCCCTGAGGTTTCTTTCTCTTTTTCTCCCTGTGAAATGGGTTATTAAGGGGGTTGTTCCTTATCTGATGTGAGGGTTTAAGGACAGAATGTTGTGTTAATGTAAAGTCCACTTAGGCAAACTTGTATTTGTGATAATGAGCTATACAAATTAAATTGACTTGATTTGACTTGACTTTCATTGAAATTGTTCACAAACACATTTAACAGTTAAATACAGTAACATTAAACACCGCATTAATTAACAAAGTCTTAAATGGCACAGAGTTGTGCAATGCTACTAGAACAAGAGCTAACAGAAAGCTCATGATCCTTCAAGATGGATGGAGACCCCATCCAAATGTGATACTTTTTTCTACATTTTAACATACTTTAGTGCTGTTAGACAATATTAAGGTTATTAATAATAATTTGCATAAAACATTTGCTAGAAGGTTAAGTTGCTTTATATTATAGGGCCATGCAGCTAATGATATGCAATATATGTTTACCACTTGTGTAGTATCTTTGACTATTGATTAAACATGCATCATTTATGGCTTTTTATACTTGATTGATTAATTTCTACTTTTACCTTTACCTATTTACACCTTATTTTTTATATATCGCTTTATATTTGTATATGTATGTATGTATGTATGTATGTATGTATGTATGTATGTATGTATGTATGTATGTATGTATGTATGTATGTATACACACACACATACACATTTTATTATGAATCTTTATTTTACTCTATTTTGTATTTATCTCGTGTTTCTGTGATGGGGTCTACCAGCCTAAGAATTTCACACTTGTACAACCGAAGTGACAAAAACATCTTGAATCTTGATTCTAATGCTACTAGTAATAGTTGTTGTAGTGGTAGTAGTAGGAGTAGTAGTCATAGAAAAAGAGGACTAATCATGACACATAAAAATGGATCTGGATCTATTCAAACAAATCCATTTCATATATTGAATTTATTTTTGATTATTTCAGCTTTTAAATGAAAGCATTTTTTCTCCTTCCCAATGACTGGGAGTTAAATACTAACAAAGAGCAACACTGCCCTCTGTTTGCAGTGAACGTTCATAGTGCAAAATAGAAATCAAAACGTGATTTAATTCAAGTCTAAAACAAGTGTATGCAAATTATCCTTCAAACCCTCATGATTATGTATTTGATTTGGATACATTTTATTGCTCTTTTTTAGATTAAAATTTGTTCTACCCTCTTTTACACAAGTTTAGTTAAAGCTGGGGTAGGTCGTTTTTTACAGCGTGATTGGGCAAAAATCTCACAATAACCTTTCACCATATTCTAATTCAAGTGATTGTAGAGAGAACTAGTCTTCTGCCCCTCCTATTGGCTCTGTATTAAGGTTTAAAAATAGCAAACTGGGGATGCAGGATTTCAGCCAATCACAGTACTAATGGGGGCAGCATACCTCAGTGGGTAGAGTGGTCACCTGGTGATTCGGGAGGCTGTACTTTGATCCTCAGTCATGCAGAAATTATATTTAGTTTTCCTTAATATATTATCAACTACAATAGCGTTTTTTTAAAATATGATACAAATTTCCAAATCTTGCTTTGACAATTCCTAGTTGTTCATGAATGTAAGGGGCTGGCTAGCAGTGCAGAGGTGATTTAGTGGGAGGAACTTAGCGGAGGGATTACAAGGCAGCACCGCTGATCAGGGGCGTGCGGTCACGACAATCATCATGAAACGTTAAAAAGAATTAAAAAAGATCAAGTAAATATTGATATTTCTCAGTTGTTTTTGCTGCACTTTAGTTTCCACATCTGGCATGATCAAGTCCAAAGCAGATCTGAATCTCCGTGACATCATCAACTCTGCAGGTGACATGTCTGCTGCCACATAAGGTGTGATGCGATAATTAAACAAGAACCTTGACAGCCTGGTTTGCACAGTCTCCTCTCTCATCTTTTTCATCCCCTCTTTCAAGATTTGGATTGCCCTCTCTGCCAACCCATGGAACAGCGCCGATCTCAGATGACAGATGCCATTTTGTTTCATGAACAACTCAAACTGCACTTGTGAAACACGTTCCATTGTCCAACGCCAACATTTTCAGTAGGCCAAACACTGAAACTATGATGTCGTTTCTCTATGGTAACCTGTGATGTCAATGTCTTCATCGGATAAATGTCCAGGCACTTTGAGAGACCATCAACTATCAGTAGAAACATTTCTCCCAGGAAAGGCCCCATGTAGTCCACATGAATCTGTGTTCATGGCGATTCCGGCCACTCCAAGGTGTCTAACGATAACGCGGCTGGTGGAGTCTTTTGGTGTGCCCACACTCATCACACGACTGCACTGCCTTTTCGATGTCTTGGTCTATTCCAGGCCACCATAGATCTAGCCAGGTCTTTCATTTTTTGACATGCCAGTGTAGGTTTGGTGTAGTAACTTCAGCATCTTGTCTCTGCCTCTTGTACTCCCTCGAGTACACAACCATCCCTCAGTCAGCTCCATTCTCCGCTTATGATGAAGCTTGAAGCGAGCATCTGCCCCTGCAGGCCAGTCTATTAGGACGTAGGCACAGACTTGGGACAATATTACATCTTTTGCTGCCCAGATTTTTATTTGGTTTGGGTCCACCAGTGTCTCATCTAGTAGATCCATCATCAAGACTTGTTCTGTGTTCATAATAATCATTCCCTTATCAGTCCCACAAGGGGAAACGTGGATTTCTCTGCATTTTAACCCAACCTACTGTACGAGAACAGTGAGCTACCAACATATGGCGCTCAGGGAGTAGTTAGGGGTTCAGTTTCTTGCACAAAGACACCTCGGCATGCTATATGCAGGGCCGGGGATCGATCATGTAACCTTAACCTTAGTCGACCGACCGCTCTACCTACTGAGCTGTGGCGTCCCTGTTTCTCCTCCTTCCTCAATACTTCAGCCAGAGGCAGTTTGCTTACCGCGTTTGCGTTGGCATGGTGTTTTCCTGGTTTTTATATTATGTTGTACTTGTAAGCACTAAGGTGCGCAGCCCCTCTCTGAATTCTCGGGGAACTCATTTGTGGAAAGGGCTTTTTCTCACTGAAGAGGTAGATCAACCGCTTATGATCTGTGTAGGTGATGAAGGCTCACCCATATAAGCACTTGTCAAAATTCTCAACACCAAAAACAACTGCCAGGCCTCCCGTAGCGTAGGGGGTTAAGGCACCTATGTTCAGTGTATCTCTAGGGCATGCGTTTGGGTGTTCCGAGTCCCGGCTGCGCCGTTTCCAACCACGACCAGAGCTCCAAAGTCAGTGGGTGTAATTGGCTAACCCTCCTGTAAAAACGTGTGTGTGTGTGAGAGAGAGAGAGTCAGCGGGATCACGCCGACGGGTAACTTTCAACTAGTTTTATTACACCCTGTAAACCGAGCAGACACAGCAACGTGCATGTGAATCTCACAGCCCAGCGGCCCAAGTATATCTGTTATAAAACAACCTAGCCTAGCCACCAAGATAGCTAAAGGTACGGTGGCTCTCAGAGGACAAAACAAGTCTCATTTTAGCAAATGATCTACACCTCACATGGGTTAGGTTGGATTAAGTATTATATGTTCACTACTGTCCACCTATTGATCGTCCAGGCGTTCGTGGTTTAGTAATTAGAAAGTACTCTACTTAATTCTCTGACAGCCAAGCACTGTCCTTTCCCCGTGAGACCGCGATGTGTGGACTAGTGAGGGCTAGTGGTCATGTAACTTGGAGGACTCACCTGCTACGGCTTTCTGTTGATGTTCTAGAGGGGTATCAAAGAGACTGAACCAGCAGTTGGCAACTCGGAGAATTCGGATGGGAAACAGAGGATAACATTTTAAAAGAACAAAAGAACAAAAACCACCTAGCCTTCTTTGTCAAGCTGAGAGTATTTTGTCTCAGCAGGCATCAGTGTTTGTGACATGAAGCCTACGGGCCTCTCACTGTTGTCATCCGTCCTGTGTGTTAAAACGGCGCCCACTCTATGTGCGTCACATGACGGAATCAATTCCCTTCCTGCTGAGTAGTGAACTAATACATTTGATGTCTTCAAGTAAGGCCTTGAATTTTTTGAAAAGCATCTCCTTCCTGCTCCGTTTCCCACTTCTAGTACACATCTTGTCTTAAAAGTTCATGCAGTGGAGCCAACAGGGTCACTAGGTTGGGAAAGAATGTATTGCAGTAGTATAGCAAACCTAAATATGACTTGAGTTCTGTGACAATTATGGGAGCTGGAGCTTCCTGGATGGCTTTCACGTTTCTCTCTACAGGGCAATTTCCCCCTGCGTCAACCCGATGTCCCAAATACTCCACTTCCTCCTGTGGGAAGGTGCACTTATTCCTCCTTAGGTGCAGCCCAGCCTCTTCCAGCCTTGTCAACGCTGTGTCGAGGTTTCCCAGGTGGTCTGCCTCCTCCACTCCACTTACCAAGATCTTGTAAAGGTACACTCCCTCTCATGGAATTCCTATTAAGAAGACCCTCCATGGTCCTTTGGAATATGGCTGGTGCTGAGGCCACTCCAAACGGCAGTCTGCTGTATGTGAGCAAACCACAGTGCGTGTTCACCGTCAAGTTTTTTTTTTTGATTCATCATCCATGAGTACTTGCTGGTTCACGTGACTCGCATGAAATTTTGTAAACTGTTTCCTATCAGACAGTGCTGTGGAAAGGTCATCTACTCAAGGTATTGGATACTGCTCCCGGGAGGAAATGTTATTCATGGTGAGTTTGTAATCTTCACCTAATTTCACTGTTCCTCCAGGCTTCAAGATTGACACAACTAGAGCTGGCCATTCTGAATATCTTATCAGTGTGATTATACTTTCTTTCAACAGTCTGTCTAATTCTTCCTCTATTTTTGCTCGTATGGCATAGGGGACACCATTTAAGTGGGCCAAGCTCCTCTTTGAACACATCCTCATGTTTGCTCAACACCTGCTGTAATGTTCTTTTCTCTACAGTGATGTGTTGCACTTGACAAGTTTTATAAAAAATAGATTCTCTTATCAGTCCCACAGGGGGAAATTTTGATTTATCTGCACTTAAGGATCGGACCCGATCCTTGGGGTAGAAAATACGCGTCTCAACTGTTCTAACACTCCCACCACTGTCACCGGTAGTGATTCCGTATGTGGTGGGAGTGTCGGAACAGTTGAGACGCGTATTTTCAAAACATCGCGTCTCAGTTGCTTTCAGTTCTCAGCGCCTCAGTTTGAAAGCAAGTGAGACGTGACCAAAGAGGATGTTTATGGATGTGTTGAGGGAGGACATGCAGGTGGCTGGTGTTAAAGAGGAAGATGCAGAGGACAGGAAGAAATAAAGGATCTGCTGTGATGACCCCCAACAGGCGTAACCTAGATAGAACATTTAACACATACAACACAAACACACAACCTACAACACAGTTTAGAGCTGCATGCGTACATGACAGTCAGTTGAACTGGGTGTTGTTCTGCCTTTTGGCCATGGACCACTGAAATACCATTAATTTTCACGTCTTCTCAGGGCATCATCTGTCCTCCTGCGGAACCCCAGGACAGCAGCCAGTCCAACACAGTCATGCACAGACTTGAAGGAGGTACCTTTGACCCCTGGGGGTCTACATCTGAGGCCTCTGACACCAGGGCAGCACTCAGCCGGTCTGATGAAATTCTAATGCATGTTGAATACTATTGTCTCACAGTGCTAGAAGGATCCTCTGCATCTACAGTCACCATTCCAATTCTTGTAAACCCACAAGGGGTTAAAAAGCGTGTACTGTATTCATGGAGGTGATGGCAGTGAAACTGTTTTTTGTTGCTTTGTTAACCTGAAGAGCATCGAACCGATCCACTGTCAGAGTATTCAACAGCAAACCGACACAGCTTTCATCCAACCCCAGATGGGATGTTAATGTATTCTCATTGGTCAGTAGGCAGGCCTTATCCTTTTCTCTCAGAATACTTTTCAGTGAGAAGACTAGCAAGCAGCTCACCATAACAGGGAAGGAGCAAGGTACATAGAAACTGAATAAGTCAATATGTGAAGCTGATTAAATGTATGGGTTAAAAAAAAACAGAAAGTCCGAGCTTTTTCTCATACATGCATAGCATGATGACACTTGATGCGAATTTCCCCTTGTGGGGGAATATCTTGTGAACAAAACTATTTCCCGGGTTTTGTATTGGTTACCACAGCCCCTAAATTTATGTAGAAATGGAGGAAATTTATTTAAATTGCTATTAATTTTTTGGGGGAGTGATCCCAAGACACCCCTCCTCTTGTTTTATTGCGCCCCCGAAAACATCTCATATCAAAGTTATACCTTAAAATACAAGTGATATAGTAACATGTCATTTACATGGGACAAGCAGAGTGGGAGTGAAGAGATGGCAGATGAATGTGAGGCATTCTGATGGGTGGATGGATAGATGAGTCCATTTTATTTGTACACCCCATTATCACAAATGAAAAATCGCCTCTGGATTGTACACCAACACAGCATTCTGACCATAGAGCCTTGGATGAGGAACAACTCCCTTATTATTAGTATTATTTTTAAACTTTTACAGGGAGTAGAATTTGAAGAAATATCCGGGAGAGCAACAGAGGAGGGATCTCTCTCCCGAAGATGGACATACAATCAGACATGTAGACAAGACTTATCGTGACATGTTTGTAGTGGGTGTTGAATAAGTGGAGCTCCGTGTAAAGCATAACAGCACATCACAAAAAGAGGTGAAACTGTTCAGCTGGATCAGAAGTTTGAACTTCTGATCCAGCTGAACAGATTCACCTCTGTTTGTGATTTCCCTACCTGGATTATTGAGCATGCATCAAGACATAACAGCACATGCGCCTCTGGTCAACAGGTCACTTGTAAAGGTGCGCCTCAACTGTATCGCTGTATACATTCTCATGGAAACCATGTGGTCAGCAGGGGACTGCCGTTTCATATAAATTACGACTTGAAAATCTCAAAAGCTGGTTTTCACGTGTTAGTGACTACAGTTACATTTACCAAATTTAGCATTAATGTTACATGTTGTTGGCTAAGTTTACAGTCATGCTTAAGGAGCTTGCCAAACAACCATTCGATTAGATTTGCCTATTGATATGGTTTCTAAGATAATGTCTTTGTAGACATTTACATCAGAGGGAATATACAGAAGGAAACGCGCCAAACAAAAACTCTGCAAGCAGAGGACGCTCGGATTTGAGTAGATCCGAACTGGTAGTCATTGCCATTTGAGCCGTTGAGCCACTTTCACCTCTACTCATCTTTTGCTATTTTGAACTTATTTCCTCTGAGGTATAATTCCGAAGTTATGCATTTTTTTTGGTAATGGTGCGTCACGATCTTGGACTATTTTTGCTTACATCCAATCAACAACAACTACGAACAACTTGTTGAGTTGCTACGTTTTCAGCCAATCCGTGACACTTATCAATATGCATCTGACCAATGAGGTTAGACGATATTCACAAGAGTTGATGACGTGTAATGTACGGTATCGCATTTGTCGGAAGCAATATGTTCCTTTTCTACGACTAATTTTCCGTGGTTGATAGTCCCAATCTTTTTCACAGACGCCAAGCACTGATGAGTTTAGGGCTGATTTTATTCATTCGAGAAGCTAAAGTGCATTTCCTACATTAGCCACTACAGTATATGTAAGCTATTGGAGATTTTCCCACAGTGTTGGGTACTTATGGCGGTGATTTCGGTTCTTTAAAAAAAACCTGTCAGCCCAGATTCATCCGTCAATGCTAGCTGAAATTGTTGTCGATGGGGGACGTTTCGATTGAGAATGGAGTATTCAACCAGTGATGATGTCTACTATGATGGTATGGCGTTACACCAGTGGCCGTGTCCTGGGAGGATGGGGTCCGCTACTGTGTGTCCTCCTTGGGTCTCTGGTAGCACTCTTTATGCCATTGGTAAGGATCGAAGAACAGTGCTGTGCCACACTGAAGGGGATTGCTCAAATACGCTGCCACCTGTGGGGAAGCGCTCAAAAACCCTCTGTACAATCTACCAGTCTCACGGTCCCATTTACGGCTCTTGATCTCCTGCCACATAGGTTCAAGCCAAGCAGAGGTAAAAAAAATCTCAATTTTGTGTTGAACTGTTACTGTACAGAGAGTATTGAAGGATGCTGAATTATGTTTTTATTTATTGCAGAGTCTGAGCTGGAGTCTAAAGCAGCACTGCAGCAGGCTGTGGAGATGAAGAAGCAGGGGAAGAGAGAGAAGGCCCACAAGTTGCTGGTGCATGCACTCAGCATGAACCCAGATTTTGTAGATGCCCTGACTGAGCTTGGGACCATTTTGGAGGAGAAAGATATTGTTCAGGCAGACCACCTCTACACCAAAGCTCTTGCCATCTCCCCATGCAATGAGAAGGCTCTGGTCAGCCGAGACCGTACTCTTCCTCTGGTGGAGGAGATAGACCAGCGTTACTTTGGCATCATTGACAGTAAGGTGCAAAGGCTCATGTCGATTCCAAAGGGAAATTCTGCTTTGCGGCGGGTGATGGAGGAAACCTACTACCACCACATATACCACACAGTGGCAATTGAAGGCAACACACTCACTCTGTCTGAAATTCGTCACATTATTGAAACACGCTATGCTGTACCTGGCAAGAGCCTGCAAGAACAGAGCGAGGCAATTGGTGTAGATGCAGCCATGAAGTATATCAACACCACTCTGTTGTCAAGAGCAGGAGCCATCACTATCACCGACATCCTAGAGATCCATCGACGTGTGCTTGGGTATGCAGACCCAGTGGAGGGAGGGAGGCTGCGTACCAGTCAGGTTTTTGTGGGTCAACACATCCCACCCCACCCTCAGGACCTGGAACGACACATGGAAGAGCTGGTTCAATGGCTAAACTCTGAGGAAACTCTACAGCTGCACCCTGTGGAATATGCTGCACTAGCCCACTACAAACTAGTGTATGTGCACCCATTTGTGGATGGCAATGGACGCACGTCACGGCTGCTAATGAACCTTGTGCTCATGCAGGCGCGTTATCCACCTATTACTATTCGCAAAGAACAGAGGGCTGAATATTATACAGCCCTGGATACAGCCAATGAGGGAGATGTCCGCCCCTTTATTCGCTTCATAGCCAAATGCACAGAAATCACCTTGGACACACTTTTGATTGCTACGAGTGAACACGCTGTTGGGCTACCAGGAGGAAGCCACCACCAGGCCTGCTTTGACTGCAAGCAGACTATACCAGTCCACAGTTGAGCTGGAGGGAGTAAGGGCAAGGGAACATGATATAAAAATAGGCTTATAGGGATGTTTGTATACTTGCACATTTTACCCATGTTATGAACAGGCTTAGTAATGACTCAAGACTTAACTTGCTTAATTGTAAAGCTTTGCAACAAGTTCCAGCTTTTTAGTTGACTTTCTTGCTCCATATTAATAAGTCCCTAACTTTCTTTAGTCTTCACCTGCTGAATCAGAAGATGCTGTTACAGAAATATTGGCATATATATCCACAGCGTAGCACTAGGTGTCCACATAATTCCTGTATCAATTCTTGAATTGAAATGTGCCTCTGCTGGGCTTGAGATTGCCAATAGACAGACCAAATAATGTCCAACAGTACCATGGAGATGTTATGACATTTTTTTTCAAATTGCCTTTTGAATACCACGATTAGCATCAAGGACTAGTTTTTGATGTATATGGTTGCTTGATGTAAGTGTGATATTGTCATCTTATCTGTGATGAAAAGTGTGATAATTTAACATCTTTGACAGGAATGACTAATTGGTTTTGCAAATGTGGTTACAAGTATATTGGTATTTCATTTGGTTATGAATTACTATTTACAGAGATTGATGTCATTCTTTTACTGTAAAGCACTTTCTTGTATTGAATTATTTATTTCATACTAGGTAAACTATTTTATTATATTTGGATATGAATATATGCGGGTTATACAGCAATGGAGATTAACCCGTGAGTATCTTTCAGAATGACATTGTACTGAATGTTGATTACCATTTCTTTATTAAAACTTTAGAACATAAACATCAAGATAATGGGACATGCTGACTCTTACTGCACCTAAAATACAAAGGCAAACCATGAAACAGCTGAAAAAATATAACCAAACTGACTTGCAAAAATTTTGAATCCACAATGGCCAAAACCAGTTGACATCCATACCAAAGAAATCATAAAAACAAGAATTGCACACACACGCACACACCATCTTATTGTATAGAACATACAATATTAGGTAACGTCTAGAGACCAGTAAGGAGTAAGGTTTTTTTCGTCTACATTAAGCCACTGTGGTGATAACATTAATACATATAGCTTTGTATTCCATCTCTTGTGAAAATTTTGAAATTCATTACAAAACTATGGGAACCTGTTCAAAATTTGCACTCTATGTATATTGTACAGGAGATGAGTGAAGCTTTATGGATTTAAACCACAACACAAACGAGTTCAACATACACTAATAACTAGTATGGCAAAGCGCCTTTACATGAATTAATAAAGATAGGTTTGTTTATAACTTGTAACCAAAAGCTTCATGGATCCTTTACAGTAATTACGGACGATGGCAGCCCAAAAAGAACACTTAAAAGAACACTTAAAGTAAAAGTTTAATATTCCAGGAAAACTATTAGGCAGTCAGCTGATTATAGTTCACATTGTGCCATCTTTATGAAAAAACCCAGTGTAAGTAGTCAAACACAACATAGAAGATAATGATTGGGATTGTCTTCTGTAACTGATTTTAGGTTTAGTGTCAAGCTATGCACTGTGCTATGAGATTTAACTGTACTTACATGAAACTGTTCATCAGCTTTTAGAAATCCAAACCATCACCTACCAGTTTCTGCCTTGCAATCTGTTTTGTTGCATCCAAATAACTATAGACTTCTGGTACAACTTGAGACCTGACATGGATAGCTTTATCCAAGTCAAACATCAAGCAGCGCCTTAGTCCTGTTGGATAACTTACGCCTGACATTATAACACATGTCAGCTACCCTTCTGGGTAAATTGATTTTCTGATCAAATAGAAGTCCTACTAAATTTAAAATTCAACATGGGCTCTAATTCCACAAGTCATTATTATTTCTCAAAGAATCTGCTTTTCAGCTCATATTGCAGGGACCCCCCCCACACACACATAATTGTTTTATCCAAATCATTTATATTGGGTAATTTCCACCCCCACCTCAATAGACAGATCGTACTATTGAGGGTAACACTTCCAAATGTAAGATAATGCAAGATGAATAGGTAGGGAAATACTTTTGGGTAGCTCTACAAATGTTTTTAGTACGTTTTGCAGCGTGGCCTTGCCATGATTTAAAAAAGGCTGTTTTGTAGAAGACAACAGGGTACCCTGCCCTCAAGCTGAGATGTTCATTCCAACTCCATTGCTTTAAGCAATTCCATTTGTCTGTGTACTCTTCACCCAGTCAAATATCTTACAATGAAGACGTTAATGGAGAAATAATACAAAGAATTGAATGTTTATTACATTCAGTGACAAAATTCTGTCAGTCATGCCACATTTGCTTTGTCATCAGGGGTCAAGTTAAATTGTGTAACACAGTTGTCAAAAACCCATGGGGTATGCCTTTTCATTTTTGTAGCACATCCAGCTTATGTACACACACTCACTATACCACAATACAAATGTCACCATTTGCATATAGCTTTTAAACAATAAGCAGTATTTAGTGGCTATTAGAATATCTAAAAACACTTTCCTTTCACCTTTCATACCTCACAAAAAATACACCTTGAAATTTGATGTGTACTACTCTATATATTTACACAGATATTGTACGTTTTATAAAATGTTCAATAACCACCCTTAAAAAAAGCTGATATTCTCTCATAATAGTTAGGAGTATTTTCAAATGTTTGTTGAACTTTTTTCTGGACAGGGCTTGTGACTTAGAGCAGTGATTAAGGCATTCTCACAGGAACCGAAGGGGATGGTATTAAAGGGAAGATATTTAACCAATCATAGAAAAATCATCATTGCTGATCTACAAAGGACCCCAGATGGCTTTCTGTATTTGAAGGCAGCTGTACTTCTCGTGTTTGTCCTTTTACTTCTGGAGAAGCAGTCTGGCAAAGTCTGAATTGGATAAAGGTGTTGCCTCTGCTGCAAACCTAGTGTCGCCAGCTGCTCCTGGTATTGGTTTGGCTGCAGTTCCGTTTTCAGCTTTGCCCGTGGACCCACTCGGTCGATGCAGGGAACGAGGGATTAGTGAAAGCTGGGTACGCCCTCTCCCTCTCCTTCAAAAAAAGCAACAATAAAAAAAAGTTTCATCTGGCCAACATTTTTCTTGTGTGGATCTATAAGTACATTTCCAGGAATCCTCACTAACAAAATCACTAAACAGGTTTTTTTTATCAACAACTTTATAGCAACTAACGTGCATTGCTCATCATTGATTTGAAGATGAATAAAACTGAACAGTTTAAGATATGAAAATGATGCCAACAAACTAAGTTTTAGACAGCAGATTAATTAGACCCGTGTTTCAGTTAGCAGTGTGGCTAGAACTTACGCTCTAAAGACCTGGCGGGGCATCATTCCTTGCATTGGCCCACTGGAACCAGGTTGGTCCCTGGGGTTTCTACTGGGCGGATTACTGATAGCAACAGATATTTTGTTTTCGCCGATGACCATGCCATCCATTTTTAACACTGCCTGAGAAGCCTGAGTCTCATTGGCAAATTCAACATATGCCAGACCCTGTATATTAATGAAAAAAAGTTAAATGCAACAATATTCCCGTATCAGAACTATTCCTAACATTCATCATTCAAATCCAACATGATTTAAATTGATGGATTTAAAAATCCAAATGCAACACATTATTTTTGACTCAGTAACATGGCTTGGACCCATGTCACTGAGTCACACTGCCCAAAAAAGTTAAATTAATCAGATTATCATTATATATGAAGATTATCTTGTTGGCCAAGCATCCAGATGCTATATATCATTATTCCATATACCTCACCTTGGGTTTTCCTGAACGATATGTAACCAGTCGGATATCTTTAATGACACCATGATGTTTGCACAACTCTTCCAACTGCTCCTTATTGGAAGAGAAGGGCAGCCCCGAGATGAAGATTTTGTGTTTCTCCATAGATGAGGTGTATTTAAATACCTATAAGGAAAGTAATATAAAAGCAAGTGTCATGTGACAACATAAAGGTGCAGAACTTACTTGCTTCAAAGCCAAATAAAACATTAGAAATAACTCCTATTCACCTCTCTCCAAACCATGACTTCAGTGGGACAATTTTGGTTGCGCATCCAAACAATAAACTGTTAAGTGCAACTAAGCATTTTGATTGGTTGCACCAGCGAATTAATGAATTTTAGCTAAGCGGCATCTCCATAAGATTAGATACTTTTCTTTGGCTGTAATTTTTTTGTTAAATCAGGACCCACAGATTTGTTTCCTTTGTAATGTCGAACACAATTTCATCTGCATAGTCAAAGTACATGATTCATTTATATTGAAGTACATTATTTGTATTGAAGGGAATTATTTCTTGATATTGTGTTATCAATAACTCAGTGAATAACATATATTGACTAATGTTCATTATCAATATCTGCCATCAACACTATTGACTGGAAATTTGATTTCCATCTATATTGCAGAAGCCAAATTAAAAGTTCAACCCCAGTACACACTTGAAATGCATATTCTGTGTCCATGTGAAAATTGATTGTAATTAAAGCCCCCTGGGTGAACTAGGCATACATTATAACAGCACATCTGGCATGCTCAGTAATCCAGGTAAGGGAATCGAAAAAAAGAGGTGAATCGGTTTAACTGGATCAGAAGTTTAAACTTCTGATCGTGGAACCGATTCACCTCTTTTTGTGATTATAACAGTGACTACTCTAAAAAAATCTTTACCCTTTAAAATTATTAATGCAGCACCAAAGGCACAGTGAAAAATGTTGGGTGCACCTAAGTTACGTGCTGGTCCACCTACGTGGAAAAAGATAGTGGACCATTTTAATTGATTCAAAAAGTCTGGGGCCCTGCTCTAAGCTAATACAAACTATTGGCTATATTTACCTTGAAGTCAGGGTTCGTGTTTTTGTCAACACAAGGGGATACAAACATGGGCCTGCCCTCCACCTCTCGCCGATCCAGTTTTAGGGCCTCAGGGACAGACACTTGGGATTCAAACTGCACATAACAGTAACCTTTGAAGGATCCCTTTTTACTGTAAACCGGCCGAATCTGCTCGATTGGACCAAAGGATTCGAACAGTGTCCTGAGCGTTTTCTCTGGATCCTCAAGGGTAAATGCCAGGTTACTGATAAATACACTGTTCCCATCATTGCGTAGCTCAGGCTTTTCATCTTCTTGTTGCCTCTGTCCTGCAGCTGCTACTCCATGTTGAGCTTTTTTGGCTCCGGGTGGTCCGGGTTTTTGGCCTTTTCTTTGCCCATACAGTCCAGTCTGTGTTTCCATATGCTCAGTTCCTGGTTCAACATCTCTTCTGTGTCTCTTAGGTGCTTTTTTCAGCGAAAAGAAAAAGGAACAGTTAAGTCCTGTACATTTAAGCAATCAATTTTGCCATTTTATTTAGAAAATAGAATTTCATGTTAAACTACATCTCTTTCCTTACCTGATTCGTCATCCCAATCCTCCTGATTGGCATCATGCGGTATTTTCCTCTTCCCTCCAACTTCTTGATTTCCCCTCTGACCCTTCCTCTGCGCTTTTTTATCTGCCTTAGCTTTCCGGTGCTGATTAGACTTCTCTTCTTCTTGTCGAGCCAAGTTGGCTTCTTTCTCGGCCACCTAACACATGAGTGGACAACATTAAAATAAACAGATGGCAAGAGAGAAAAAAATGGACCTCCACCAAAAAGCACCAATATGAGCATTTACTTTGGCTCTCTGATCGCTGAGTCTCTTTAGACGTGTCTCCGTCTTCTGCACTGCTGCATCCAAGTCTTCCAAAGAACCTGCAAATGAGAAAGTCTAATATTCAGGGTATAACAATTACTGTGGAACATGTCTATTTTCCAAACATGAGAAACTGGAGGTGGCGTTTCTTGCTTTAGGTTACTGATGAGACTGTTTTTGAGCAACAGAGGAATGCTGAGTCTTTTCTCTGCTTGTCTGAATGTCTCAAGATTCAACCAACTCAAATATTCAACCTTATGTTCAAACACTTTTTTTTCATTTGAACTATTCCCACTTCCCTTCAGTTGGTCCCCATTTGAGGGAGTACAAGAATCTAATTTCTTCCACTCTTTCTTCTGTCAATTCAACTCACCCTCAACCCTCTCAAACATGAGTAGGACCTCACACACATGTTCTGGGTAGTCTGTGGTGCACTGAACAGCCCTGACTAGAGCCTTCCTGCAGTGGATGGAATCTCCATAGGACCTAAAAGCAGACACATGAAAAAGATGCAAGTTAACCTGCATAAAATTTTGATCTAATATATTGCCACAAAAGGTGCTTACAATTACATCGTACAGATATTGCAAATGACATGAAAAAGTTGTGCACTGACTGACCTTTCAAGGTTGTAGTACTCTAGCCACATATTGGCATATCTGGCATTCCCTTTTGTCATGATATTATCCCAAAGCTCTCTGGCTTTCTGCATGTTCTTACAGTGGAGGGCCTGGTTGGAAAAGGATAAGTGTGAACAATTCTTTGGAATGATCATTCCATGTGAAATATACCTACAGTTCAAAGGAAAATTATATGGCTTATCCCTCCATCCCTCCATCTATCGTCCGGTCATGGTAAATGGCTTATGTGTTTATCAACTTCTCCAAGGAACTATCACCTTATCGTGGTGGAGAGATTTGTGTGTTCCTATGAAATTGAGAGCTATATTGTCTGGAGCTTAGTGCTCCCTGTAGGGTCTCCCATGGCAAACTGGTCTCAGGCGAGGGACCAGACTAAGAATGGTTCAAGAAGACCCCATGGAACATCAGGAAATTATTGACACTACACTGCCAAACTGAAGTCCGGGGCCCTCATCTGGAGCTGGCCCCAGAAGGAGAGCCCGTGAGCGAGTGCCTGGGGGCCAACATTGCCAGAGAGCCTGGCTGGGCTCAGCCAAAAATATAACGTTGACACATTTCCATCCTGTGGACCCAGCACCTACAAGAAGAACCATTGGGGTCAGGTGCACTATTCAGATAGGTAACAGAGAAGGTAGAGGGTCTCAACGGACCAGGACTCCATCCAGGGTCCATCCATCTGGCGGTGGAAAGAACACGTTGAGGAACTCCTGAACTCAACTAACCTACCCTCTAGGATAGAGACAGAGCTAGATGATGGTGGAGGATCAAAATCAATTTCCCTGGATGAAGTCTCTAGAGTAGTCAAAAAACTCCATAGTGGCAAAGCCCCATGGATTGATGAGATTCCTCCAGAAATGCTTAACTTTGAGTGTTGAGGGGCTGTCATGGATGACATGTCTCTTCAACTTCACGTGGAATTCAAGGGTAGTACCTAAGGAGTGGCAGAAGGGGATGGTGGTCCCAATGTTCAAAAAAGGTGACCAGAGGGTATGTGTCAACTACAGAGGCGTCACATTAATCAACCTTTCTGAGAACATCTATTCCATGGTGCTGGAAAGGAGAGAATGGGTCATAGTCGAACCACAGATTGAAGAGGAAAAATGTGGATTCCATCCTGGTCATGGAACAAGGGACCTGCTCTTTATGCTCTCTAGGATCCTGAAGGGGGCCAGGGATTATGCCCATCCTGTCTATATCTGTCTTGTAGATCTGGAGAAGGTAATGCCCGGGTCCCCTGGGAGATATTGTGAGAGGTGCCATGGGAGTATGGGGTGGGGGTCGCTACTTAGAGCCATCCAATCTCTGTATGCCCAAAGCAAGAACTGTGTCTGCGTTCTCGGTAGTAGTTGGACTCATTCCCTGTGGGGGTTGGCCTCTGCCAGGGTTGTCCCTTTTTCACCTATCCTGTTTTGATATTCATGAACAGGATCTCGAGGTGCAATTGCGGGGGGTTACAGTTCAGTGGACTGAGATTACATCATTAGTCTTTGCAGATGATGTGGTTCCAACGGTATCATCGGTCTGTGACCTTCAACCCTCCCTGGATTATTTCGCAGCCGACTGGGAAGCAGCAGGGATGAGGATCAGCCCCTCTAAATTTGAGACCATGGTTTCAAACACTAAACTGGAGCATTGCCCGATCTGAGTAGGGAATGAGTCCTTACTCCAAGTGAGGGACTTTAAGTATCTCAGGGTCTTATTCTTGAGTGAGGGGAAGATGGACTGTGAGTTGGACCAGAGAATCGGAGCTGCTCAAGTGGTATTGTGCTCACTTTACCAAACCGTTGTTACCGCTGAGCCAGATATACTGGTCAATCTTTGTTCCGACTCTAACCTATGGCCATGGCCAGTTGGATCATGACCAAAAGAAAGTGATCAAGGATACAAGTGCCTGAAATGGGTTTTCTCAGGAGGGTGGCTGGCTTCCCTCTTAGAGATAGGGTGAGAAGTTTACTCATCCATGAGGGACTCGGAGCAGAGCTACAGCTTCTTCAAGTACAAAGGAGTAAGTTGGGGTCATTCAAGCATCCAATGGTCACATGGTCACCTCCCTAATGAGGTATTCCAGGCACGTCTAGCTGGGAGGAGGCCACGGGGTAGACCAAGAACCAGTAGGAGGGATTATATCTCCACACTGGCCTGGGAACGCCTCAAGATGCCCCAGTCAGAGTTGATTGATGTGGCAAGTGAAAGAAAAGCTTTGAGTTTTCAGATGAAATCTGCTACCTCTATGACCCGGCCCCAGATAAGTTGTTGATAATGGATGGATGTTTTCATTAAAATACTATTGAAAATAGTATTTATTTGGTATATAATTTAATAATGAGAATGAGTGGACACTTTTTTATTATCTACAAAAACTATGTCATTGTACCTCGATGGGATTTGGCAGTGGTTTAGGCAGCATACATCACTTGGCCTTGTCATGACAATAGTTCTTTACCAACCATTTACCACCTACTACGTTACTCTGTAATGTCCTTTAATCCACTGTATATGGAGTTACATATAAAAAACTTGAAAATGTGAATAGCTAACACAAAATATAAAGATAGTTAAAGTACTCTCATTTACCAATGTAGAACATGAATCAGTTCTTAAATATGATTTTTTTTAACTCTCTGCCCTTACCTCTATTCTTGCCCAGATCTGCATTATTGTACAGGAAGGATCGCCACTCTCACTGAACCCTGTGGAAGCACAAGACCAGGGAAAGCTAAATTTGGGTTAAATTAGAGCAACTTAAACCATCAACCAAACAAAAATATTCAACAGGACTTCAGTCCACTTACGCTCTTCCACATCTTGTTTCATGTAGTCCAAAGATCGAGAGAAGGCTGCCCGCAACTCCTCTAGCTCTTTACTTGATTCTGAGAAAAGCATGACGCATCAATCAATAACGACATGAGCTGTTATATAAAATGGATAATTTGAAAACAAAGATTTTTGTTTTGTTTTCAGACAGCTTTTTCCTCACCTTTGCTAAAATCCACACGTCTCCTTAGGTAGTCTAGGTATGCTTGCCAAATTTCCACATAATCAGTGGCTTGAATAAAACCTGCATTCAGTGCCTTTTCAAAAACATCTGTGAGAAGGACAAAAATCTTTTAGAATAGGGTCTGACTCGATCAGTTACAATAAATCAACTTAATGCTGTAAGGTTTTTCAATTTCACCATACCATACTCTGGGTAATACAATTTAGGTCACTTATTTGACTTATTTTCTAATGCATTTTCAGTTTGTTGACTAGATCCTCACTTATGTTGTACTAACTCAAATGTATTTTGCATTTGGATAGAAGCATCTGCAAAATAAAATTTCAGATTAATCAAGTCTCATTAAATTGATTGTGTAGAACAAAAAAAAGCAAAGTAGCATACATTTCATCCAGTTTTTAGACATTTTTTCATACCAATCTGTACAGGTAGCCTACACTCACAGTCATATACACATGCTATTAGGACCCCCACTCAGCCACATATCTTAAAGTGTTGACAAATTTATTTATTCTGTATTATACAGTATCCTTTGTACCTTGACCCTATGCACTTGTTGTTATAATGTAATGTAATGTAAATTCAGCAAGTCTCGAAGTGACATATCAAATTCTGCCTGGTTTAATCTTTTCTTTTTCTCAGCACACGACTCATGTTTACAAAATTGGTCGCACGCTCATGCAGCTGACATTTCTTTTGCTTTCTTCCGTGCAGCAAGATATGAAATGGACTACGAAACAACACAATATCGAAAACGGAAAAAAATCTGATCATAGATTTTTTTTCATGTAACCATGACTATGCACAATAGACATACAGGAATTTCATTTTTGAAGCATGTTGGTTCAAAAACAGTAATAAAAGTATATGCATATCCAAAAATCAACAGAAAACTGCAGGATTGCAGGTTAGATGTGAGGCCCTATGCAATCGCTCACATAGCACATCCCATGCGGCGGTTTGGTTACCTGAGACAGTTTGATGGTCAGTCCCATGCCTTTCTAGCGCTAACAAGTAGTTTTTCCACAGACTCATGGTCCAGGGGCAATTCCTGACCGCACGCTCATGAGTGGAAAGAACCAAGTCTTTGATCTTTAGCTGACGATCCTATTGCACCCAAAAGAAACAGATATAGCTAAAAGGGGGATTTTACCAATCAAAACTGATTATACTTTCCTCTCTAGATATACCATTATTCATGTCTGATCAATGATCCATCTACCCAGATTCACAGATTTTCAGTCACTTATAAATAAACAGGTAAGTCATAACCATTAAAACGCCTACTTTGCCAAATAAACACAGGCAGGTTGTGCACATTTTTCTAACACTCTCCAAAGGCAAAATGGTAAAACACACACATTAACAGAATAATTTCAAATATAAGTTGTGCTGAATGTTTTAAAGCATTTCAGTCAAACTGAAGTGTACCTTGGTCGTACATTAGTTATGGTATGAAAACTGTACCGATGAGACACAAAGCTCCTACAAGATCCAACATATTTTGAGTAAGTCTGTCCAGTTACGAGTTCAAAAGTTGTTAATAAAAAAAACCTTTTTGGCTATTTGGATCAGTAAAATTGATTAGCATCCTAATGAATCACTAGACTTTTTTGAGTTTGTGTTCATATGCTCATTTCTGCCCTATTACATCAATTAAAAAGACAAATGAATACATTTCAGGATGAACTGTTTAGGTCAGGAATTCATGAAAAATTAGGATACGTCTCATGCAATATTAAGCCATATGACTGCTTGCTGCAGAAGTGGAATGCTCACCAGATAGGTAGTGCATTTAGCCCACATGTCTGGTACCAGGCAGTTTTCTGCTAGTGCCCGCTCAAACGTAATCTGGATACGTGCCGGGTCACCTTCCTTCAGCTCGTAGTCAATATAGATCTGGTACTCTGCCAGCTTAGGAGGCTCAGCTACCAGCTGCAATGAGAAATTGGCAAATCAAAGGCATTGTGATTACTACAATCAACATTGAAGGTCTACAGCACAAGTACTAACACAAGAGGACATATATCAGTGTAACAGACAGTAATGACATATTGCAGACGTGAAGTTGTACAAAGGTCAGCTGGAAGACATTATGACTTAATTACAATAAGATTACCAGTGTCTCCTCAAAAGGCTTGTACTTCTCCATCTTCTCTAGGGCCTTTTTGTATTGACTTGAGACAGAATCATTCACCCCTTGCTCAGACCACTCCTCGTACTCTGCATGTGTGGCTTCCATCTCTATAAATGAGCACAAATAAATCAAATAAAATACACTTTTTCACAAATGTAAAAAAATTATAATAAGATGAGATATTCCTTTATTAGTCCCACAGGTGGAAATTTGTGGTGTTACAGCAGCAAAGTGGAAAGCCAAACCGGAGGCATAAAATGTAAACAGGCATTAAAAAATATAGGAGCGATATAAACAAGGGAAAATATTACAAAATATGAATAGTATGAACAGAAAAAACAAACTCAACAGTTAAATAAATGGCATGAAATCCAGTTGTTAGTCTTGATGTAAATTCGGCCTATTGAAGGAGCTGGTTATTGAGTCTGACAGCTGTGAGAAGGAAAGACCTGCAAAAACGCTCCTTCGAACACTTTGGATGCAGCAACCCGTCACTGAAGGAGCTCTCTAGTGTATCAAGGGAGTCCTACATGGGGTGAGATCTACTGTCCATCATAAATAACAACCTGGGTATCATCCTCCTTTCTCCCACTACCTCTATTGGGTTGAGGGGGCATCCCAGGTTAGAGCTAGCTAATCATTTCTTTTATAGGGACAGCACATATCAATAAGTATTTAGAAATGTAAATATGCCAGATTTAGCCACCAGGCAAATTTTCGTCCGTTGTCCCAAGCAGCTAGGGGGTTCGGTATCTCGCTCAAGGACACTTCAACACACTTTCCGTAAGAACCAGGAATTGCAGCACAAATCTCCTGATTAATCAGACTGCACAATCTCCTGAGCTATACCACCCCTGCATCCCCATGTAATTGGAATACAGAAAGAAAATTAATAGGTGACATGTCTTGATAAGGAGGTACTATAATAACCATGACACTGGCACAATTCCTTTACAAAACTGAATCCTGTTCGAAAGATAGCTCATGGTGGGGCCTCCTGTGACATAGGCACCTATGTTCAGTGCATCTCTGCATCGTGCAGTTGGGTGTTCAAATCCCGGCAGCGCCGTTTCCAACCACAGCCAGAGGTCCAAAGTTAGTGGGGTATAATTGGCTAAGCCTCACACAGGTATAGGGTTTAGGTGGGATAAAGTATTCTGGCTTGCTAGTGTCCCCCGCTAGGTTGTCCAGGCACTCACGGTTAAGTGAACAGAAAATACTCTGCTTTGTTCTCCTTTGATGGCAAAGCGCTGCAGTTCACCCGCAAGACAGTGATGTGCAAAATAGCGAGGGCTCGTCGTCACGTGACTTGGAGGATTCACATGCTATGGCTTTCTCCTTCCTGTCAACGTTCTAGAGGGGTATCAAAGCGACTGACCCAGCAGTAGGCAACTTGGGGAATTTGGGTGGGGAAAAAATGGGGAGAAAATTTAGGGGAGAAAAAAAAAGATAGTTCATGGCTAGTAAGTCAAAGCAGAAATACACATACACATTCTCCTGTCCATTGACAGGCTGAATGGTAGTTAAATACTGGACTTTTACAGGTAGAACTGTGTTATTAGCACCAGAGAAGAGCACTCTCTTTGTAAAGTTTCATGCTCTTTTTTAAAAGCCAGAATTCCATCCATCCATCCATTGTTAACATCTTATTCGATGTCGGGTTGCGGGAGAACTGGAGCCCATCTCAGTTCTCATTGGGCGAATGGCAGGGATACACCCTTGAAGGGTCGTCAGTCCATCATAGGGCAGAGCAATTAAGTAAAAAGTGTCTTAATCAAGGTCACTTCGACACGCTTCTCTGCAGGTGCGGGGCTTGAACCTGCAACCATCAGATTGCCAGATGACTGCTCTACCCACTGAGCCATGCCGCCCCTAAAAGCCAGACTTTATCTATGTAATCCTCAACTTATCCCAGAAGATCAGAAGGCTAATATTTTTCCCAACTTTGAACAAAGTGGTAGTAGTGAGTCCTGTTATTTGGACTGATTCGAAAATTGTGACATTCTGAAGCACACTCTAAACAGAAGAGCTTAGATCCGCACCCATTAAGGGGATGGCCAGCTGGCGGCGGAACAGTGTGTGGATGCGCTCAAGCTGAACATTTAGCAGCTCCTGTTCCTCATGGGAAGGGACGCTGCCAGGAGGAGGCTGTGAGATTAGAGCAGAAAACAGTGTGAAAACCAAGAAAAAGCCTATTTGCTAACAACAAAAAGATCTGTTTTGACATGTGAAATCAAAGACATTTACTTTAGTATATTCTACATTAATATGTGCAATGGATGCATATTAATGGGCATGTACCTGAATTTTAAATCATCTTTACTTACCACGGCTCATATATCTTAAGAGGTAGTTATTCAGCAAAACACTCTTTCAATTTTTTTACATTTCTTTACTTGTGTTTGCATGCAATAAAAAGTTGTGAACAAACACAAGTGGATGATGGATGTGTAGAAAGAATGAATTGAACGTATTGAATGAAACTCAAACCTGTACTGTGGATAGTATGGCATTTTCAAATTCCCTGTAGGCTTCCCATACTGTAGCTCCCTTGGTCATGTGTAGACCCACAGCAGTCAGGGCTCTCTCAAATATTGCTCTCACCTTGTCTATTCCACCTGGTGATCCCATGCCACCAATTGAGTACTGAGCATATTCAAGCCAGATATCTGGACCTGGTTGTAAAGAGTTGAAATTAAATATTAGGTTCAGATTATCACAGTATGCCATATTATACGAAAGTGATGAACCTTAATTACACTTACAGATGTAGTCTTTCACAGCCCTCTCAAAGAGTTCGTTTATTTTCTCTCGATTAGGTTCTTCCTCAGTCAGGCGGATTTCATCCTTGAGCCAGTCGAGCCAGATCTCTGCAGGAAAAGTCAAATTTTGGCCTCAGTCAAGCTGAGGAGACTGAGCAGAGTTTTAATGTATTATCCCAGGGAAGTGTGTCCCTTGACTTGCATCCCCAAAAACTGGACCCTCGTACCAACCTTCGGTGAGGGGGAAGAGCTCACTCATCTTCTGCCTCGCCTTGCGTAGTCGCGATAGCTCACCCTCCTGTCTCAGTAGTTTGATGAGATCCACATGGCAATTGTAGTCAAAAGCATTGATGGAGAGCTGAAAAATACCATAAGATTTAAGGTTAAAAAAATAGAGCCCCGTTACATTTATTCATTATAAAATTTTATATTGCAATAATACTATATGGTTTATTTATACGTTGTAAGTACATAAACAAAGAGGTGACACCAAAGTGAAGCATTTCTTGACAACCGTACATTGGAGTGTCATAATTCAAGGCAAAAAGGGCGCGTTGTGCCTGAAAAGCCATTAGCACATCAAATAGGGCAACTGGACAGCTAACAATAATTGCTGGGTTACGTGAATTGTTGCATTCGGCGTATTTTCGTGCACATCAATTTAAACATAGCTTAGGGTAGCGTTGGTAATTCACACCCCCACCGACAACAGTACCCAGTAAAAAAAAGTCGTTGACGAAACTGACATAGCTTTTGCTAGCCTAACTGATAGCATGTCAGGAGTGTATTTACCCCATTCATTTCGGCTAGTTTGACGTCGCGTTGTTTTTAGCTAACACGTTTCTGTCATAGCTGTATAATACCTGCTCCTCCAACCGCTGAATCTCGGCTTCGTTTTCCTTTTCGTCCTCTTCATCTGAATTTTCCTCACCCATGCTCTCTTCCTCCTCCTCCTCCTCCTCTGATTCCATTTCTCTTTCCATTTCTGCATCTTCCTCCATGTCTTGTAACTGCGTCTCTTCGGCGTTGCTTGGCGCTGCCATGTTGGATCAGTCGTCTGCCTGGTAACAGCCTGACAACAAGGTCGAATCGTAAGAGGCGGAGCCTGTCGGCAACTCTTCACACAACCCTACCAAGTAGTTTACTATACTTATTCATCCATAGTTACTCATAAACCCCAGTATCTCCAGGTTAATATTAACATGGAAAACCAATTCTAGTCTTACCTTCGAGGGTGCCACAGAGTGACGAGATCATAGCCAAGAGTGCATGTTACGTGGCAAGCATTAGTAGCAGTGTATCAATAAATAATGTATAAGTAATGAATCAAAGGGAGACTTAAAATTGCTGAAGGGAATTCGGAGAGGGGGGGTGCAACCGAAAACCGAGCCCGGGACGTTCACACCGAAGACAAGCACACTAACCAGTCAACTAGGAAGTCCAATTTGAGATTGCGTACTTCCATGTTTATTACTTTATCCCCCTCATTCGGGGAGTAGTGAGCGCATCCGTTACAACCCCGTCAAAGTCTTGCGAACCAGTGGCTCCGGTATATACTTTTAACACCGATATTGCAAATAACAGACGTTAATTAGATAAACATACGAGTATGAATTTCATTCAAACAAACAGAAGACTATGTGATGGTGTCAACTCAAAAAACAAAGGCGCAAATTGCATAAAAGGAGTGACGGGCCCAGTGTTACGTAAAACGACGCTCGATCAACTGGTTAGCATTGCCATTAACTCCATCCATACTGATGGGCAAATTTACGTTTCACATTAGTGTGGCAGATATTGTTACAAACATATAAACTGCGGGTTATAGAAGACCCCCATAATAGTGGTTGAATTAGGGGGGTGTTGGCAATAATAACGGATGATTAGGTGCAAATGATAGACCCGTTTCCATCTATCGATGATCACCCGTGTGTTTTGGCTACTTGGACACTGGACGATGGACGATTTGACTGACTATTTCAATAACACTTGCTAACGCAGGGTACTTCTACTTTTTATAACCACCAACATTCTATCTACAAATCGGAATATTGGTGGTTCGATCCCCAGCCGCTGCATAGTGTTGAAGGGTCCTTGAGCAAGTCACCGAAAGCCCAAATACTCATGCCCTAAGACAAAACGGAGACCTGTCCGGGGTAGACCAAGGACCAAGCGGAGGGTTTATATCTCCACACTGGCCCGGGAACGCCTTGAGATCCCCCAGTCAGAGCTGGTTCATGTTACAACGAAAAGCAAAACTTGGAGGAATTCCTGGCTGAAATCTGCTATCTCCTGTTAAATTCTGTCTCTTAAATAACTCAACGACAACAGAATGTTTTATTTCAACCCAAGTGGGTCATAGTTTATTGTAGCTTCAGCACACGGGTCAATAACATTACAGCCCAACCTGTTCATGTGCGGGTGCATGCCTCAAAACTGTCCGTGTAAACACACCTGTAGCGGCTCTCCTGCAACTTAAACCATTAGTTCCTAGGGCACATATATCTAAACAATAGCTCTTTATGGTTACATCTCCAAGACTCGACACCCGATAAGCAGTTGACGATGGATGAATAGACAGATGGATGAATGAATGCAGTACGGAATGCGACTCTACATTTGTTAATGCTATTCACAGCATATATTTCGCTATGAGTAGATGTGTCCCCTGCCTACAATGGAAACTTTGATATAGATATATAAAACCAGTTTCTGTTTGTATCGAACTGGCCTCTTTATAAGGTTGGGGGTACCGGAAGTCAGTTGATACACAAAATAATTACAGGGATGCTCACACTCTTTTAGCATGCGAGCTAAAACACTTTGCGCCAATGCTTGTGCATGCGGAGTGAAAATTCATCTGATTGGCTGCATTGTATATCAATCAAGCATTTGGACGGATGATAGGCTGACATCTATTTTTTTTAATGCCATACGATCTGCCCACACTACCTTTGCGATTGACTGGCAGATCGCGATTGACATAGATGAATGATGAAATTTTTCTTGAATTATACCCAGATTAACTGATTCAACTTTCTGGGTTATTTGCTAGGGGTCTTTTGTTGCTCATGTGGATTCAGTAATGAGCAATTACATCTAACTGCAGGATGTGGGAGGGCAGACCTGGACGTTTATCCCCGCCCATAAGTCCAGCACCGCCTCTACTTTGGTCAAGCGTTGGGTGGTTGCAGGAGGTACACCAAGAAAAATGGAATAGGTTTTAAACTGGGAGTTAGGGATATGAATGGATGGTGAGGAAGAGATGAACAGGTGAAAGATATGAGTCTTTAATCTGTACTTGAAGGTGGTCAGGGTCTCTGCTGTTCTGACTGCCTTGGTTAGGTCGTCCCATCGACGAGGAGCCAGGACAGACAACTACAGATCAAGTCTGTCTGGTGCCCTGGTCAGCTGACCAGAGTGTGACATCGCTGGGGGCCTTGTTGGTGTGACCACCCAGCTCCTCAAATAGTGCCTCTGGCCCCCTCTGAATCAAGGGGGGACCCTACCACAGCATGCTGCTCTCCACATGATTGTCTGAGTTCTGTGGCATAGCTGACTCTGCCGTCTGAAGAGCAACCCTATTTCAGCAGTGTAGTAATCCCTGTGCCTTGAACAGGTAGGACCATGGGCCAACCCTCTGCACGTAGGATCCCCATCTGCAGATGCCTCTCCGGTCACCAGGCAATGGCTTCATTCGCACTGCTTGGCCTACTGTGAGTGACAGAAAGAAAGAAAGAAAGGATTCCCTTATCAGTCCCGCAAGGGGAAAATTGGATTTCTCTGCATTTTTGACCCAACCTATTATATAGGAGCAGTGAGCTGCCAACACATGGCGCTCGGGGAGCAGTTAGGGGTTAAGTGTCTTGCTCAAGAACACCTCGACATGCTGTATGCAGGACCGGGGATCGAACCTGTAACCTTCCGATTGCCAGACGACCGCTCTACCCACTGAGCTATGCCGCCCAGGTCCTCTGCTGGGCTGTCATAGCTTGCTTTGGAGACCTGCCTCTTATGATGCAGCTTCACCAACCTCCCAGACACCACACACGGCTCCAACAGCTTGTTGGCATCCCTCTGTTCTGTTTCCAGGCTGCAGACTTATGAGCACACTCAGCCTGGAGTGTGCGTGTGTCCACCACCGTGGCCCTGCTAAGCATGTCACTCATATAAATCTCCGGGTTGGGTTTATATACAACTGTGTTGAGATTGTAGCCCTGTAGAGGCAGCAGCATACTCTGTAGGTGCTTCTGGGAATCTAGCAATTGCTTTCTGAATATGGCAACAAGAGGCTTATGATCTGTCTCTGCAGTGATCTTTTTGTGCCCATATAGGTACTGATGAAAGCGTTGGAACGAAAATACAATGTTGAGACATTCCTTCTTGATTTAGGCATAATTCTGCTCTGTTGGTGTGAGAGCCCTCAAAATGAATGCAACAGACCGGCCCTCCTGCCATAGGACGCAGCCCAGGCCATGCTGGCTAGAGTCACTCTGGATTGTCACCGGCTTTCTTATGTTGTAGTAACACAGCACAGGTGCTGTGGACACCAGCTGCTTCACTTCTTTCTCTGCAGCATCATATCCATGAGCCTCCTCAGTGGCTTGAAGATGTGATAGGAACTTGGCCAGGTATGTCACAAAGCCAACAAACCACTGCACTGCCTTCACATCAGTGGTGGTTGGGGGGCTGACATCACAGAGGCACATTTATCTACCTTGAACAATATATCTTAATTGGATACGTTTAAAAATACAAGTATCTAGTCTGGCTAGATTATAATTTCTCTTTTATATCACATATTGCTAATCTATTAAAATAATCACCCCAAAAGTTGTGATTCATTTGTAGAATTAATCACATCATGCATCACAAAAAAGCTGAATCGGTTTAACTGGATAAGAATTTTATTCAGAAACGTTTCGTCTTTCAAACATCTTCAGTCTGAGATGACAGGAGTACTCATCATCTAGTATCCGATTACCGACAGAATGTTTTAATTTCAATCCAAAACTAAGACAGGTGATTTAATTTATGAGCTAGCTGATAAGTGCAGTAGTAGAACCCTGTTTTCTCTGGGTTGGAACAAAAATAAATCCAAATCGCGAATTACTATCAGTATTAGAGTTTTGTTAAATAACATAAAAATATATGACACCTTGTTATTATATGTTATTCTGCAGATATTCGTAGATAAACAGATATAATGTGGAATAGCTTCTAAACGTGCCGATATAATGCGTTGTCACTTGTATTTGAGAGTACACAGTGTAGTCTTCTCTTGAAGGGGTGGGGCAACATTTATCTGCGGGGCGATCACTTGCAACCAATTAGACACGTTGAAGGGGCAGGGTGAGCGGGGATGGACGTCTAGGCCCGCCCTACTGGAACCAGATATATTTGTGTTTGTCAACAGGGGTCAAACCCGAAATAACTTCCGCCTTGGCACTACTCGTGTTCACTCGTTGATTTCCGTGAAGTGTCGCCTGGTCAACTATGGCGATGTGCAGTTTTCTAAAGTGTGCGCCTTCTGTTTCATTGTTGAGCAGAATGGTTTTCGTCCCGATGTTGAAGGTACTTTGCCCATATCACGAAAAGGTAAGATGCGTCAACGCCTGATTTCTACTCAAATCACAAAACTTGAATGCAAACGTCAATAATTCTTCGTGTGCTTGTTTGTCTGACCGTGAGGGACGTTGTGGGTAGCTACGACGCGTCTTCTTGGGTGAATATAATAGCGCTGATTAAGAAAATTAGATGTTACGTCCGCATCATCGTCTTCTTTCTTTTTTTCCTCAAAGGTGGTTGATCACTATGAGAACCCGAGAAATGTGGGTTCACTGGACAAAAATGCCAAAAACGTAGGGACAGGATTGGTGGGTGCACCCGCATGTGGCGATGTTATGAAACTTCAGGTGTGTATGCGGGGGAGTCAAAGCGTCCATGTTTAGTACATCATGACCATTTCTCCTGTCTTTTTACTTTTGATTTGGGTACATACATTAATATGCATCCTCATTTCCATATAGATCCAGGTAGATGAAAATGGAAAGATCGTGGACGCACGATTTAAAACATTTGGCTGTGGCTCAGCTATTGCTTCTAGTTCTCTTGCAACTGAATGGGTGAAGGGGAAAACGGTGAGTTCATATTTTACTTAAACGTGTGTCATCATTTTTAATGTGCTATTGAGTTGTTTTTGTTTTTTTGTTTTGTTTTAGTTTCTCTTTATTTTTTGTTTCACAAAACAGGTTGATGAAGCTCTGAAAATTAAGAACACTGACATTGCAAAAGAACTGTCCCTTCCACCAGTCAAACTTCATTGCTCTAGTAAGTGCACTGCAACAAAGGGAAGCATTTCATTTTTCATAATGTATATGTTGAAAAAAGATAATCTGTAGAAAACTATTGCCATATGGTTGTTTTGATATTTTTTCTATGGTGATTAGTCATGATTATACCCTTCAACCATTTTAAACTTTCTTTTTTAGTGCTTGCTGAAGATGCCATAAAAGCAGCTCTGTCTGACTACAGAATCAAACAACTGGACAAGGAGGAGGGTGTGAAAGCCAGCAGTTAGTGTCTGATTAAGTCATTTGAATACTTTTCAGCTGGATTTCAGGATGGATTGATTTACATAAAGAATTATCACCATCTCTGCATTAACAGTATTACAAGACTGAATGTTAATTCCCTCCTGCAATATTGTTTTTAGCATCAGATTTTAAAATTAAAGCCAAAATTCCTGTTTCAGAACACAAATGGGGGGATGCTGTTATTGTTTGCAATGTTTTCCTTGTTAGTCATGATACAATTTTGATGAATTGATGATTGTGATATTTCAAGTCTCTATTGTTCTATTGACAAAAGGGAACCCTGCACTATAACTATTATACATTGTGCCTACTATAGGAAAATTGACATGGCTATATGAACCAGGAAACATTTGTTTGCTGTTTTTTTTTTGTTATGGGTTTTATTTTTCTGTTGGAGTTGTCTTACTGTGTGTATACATTTTCCGGTCAGTGTGGGAGGATTCATTCCACAAATGGTGCTGTATATATTGATTGCTACATTCTGTATAGGGCGATAGCACATGGAACCCTATTGACGATTTAAGATCCTCTGTGTGTACGTTTCATCTTCGTTGAAAAATAAATGTAGATAACAACTGAGTTTGAATTTTTGTGCTAAAGCCATCTGCCAGATTTATAAAAAATCAGCATTCGCATTTCATGTGTTCATAATACCTTTTAAGATTGATGCAGAGGAGACACCCTCTGTTGGTGGATGATGATCTTTTTCAGTACAAATAGCACTGCTAGTATTAGGAAAGTTACTAGTCCACATAACACAGCCAACAAGGGTATTACCACTGAGGAGTCTTGAGAGAAAGGTCTGGGCCTGGTTGTAGACAAGGAGACCACCTTGTTTGTGGAGAGTTGGGGCGTGGCCCCTTCATTGAAAGTTGAATTACTCAAAGGATACAGTCCTGTGGCATTGTCCAGGCACCTTGATTCTTTGAGGATAGAAGCAGTAGTGTTAACTTGCGGTAAGCCCACCGATGTGGTGAGCAATAAACATTCCTCATAACTTAGAGTCTCCAAAGAGTAGCTTTGAGGGAATATACGTGACACAGGAACATTGTGGATATTATGAACTTGAAAGCTTTGGACAGCTTTGTATGTCTCGATCAATTTCCGCTTTAATGACCTATCAGTCAAAGCAAAACCAGCTGTATTTGTGATGGAGAATTCAACACTAGGTGCATCAGTTTCCATGTTATTATCCAACTTTCTATCCAACCCAGAGTAAAAGCCAGGGTAAGAGGTTCTCTCATTTAGCTTGACAACCCGGGGACAGATGGTGATAACGGAGAGATTGAGAAGCAGGTGGTGAGCCAGGTGAACTGGCTCAGAACACACCAAGTCAGTTGCCATCTTCAGCCTGCCACTCAGAAGCCAGTGGTAAAGATACAAGATATCACATTCACACACCCACAGGTTGTTTGCCAGCTCCACAGATCGGAGACGTGACAAGCTGTCAAAGGCCTTCTCTGGGACCGAACGCAGGCAGTTACTGTTGATCTGCAGACTCTGTAAGTTGACCAGTGCAGAGAGTGAGAGCAGGTCCAGTGTGGCGATGCAGTTAGCTGACAGGTCTAAATGAATCAGAGAGGGCGGCAGATTAAATGGCAGTCTTGTGAGTTTGTTGCCCTTCAATGTTAAGACCTGCAGCCTCCGAAGGCCCTGAAGTGCTCCAGGCTGAATGGCACGGATATGGTTGTCTTCCAAATCCAGGTGGGTGAGGTTCCCCAGTTGTCGCAGAGCAGCGGAGGTGATGTAGGTGATGCGATTCTCCTGGATTCGCAGTGTCTCTAGGCTCGAAGGAAGGCCACGGGGGAACCGGGCCAGCTGGTTTTGACTGAGGCTTAGTTCCTGCAGACTGGAGAAAGGCCCGAGGAGGTGGTCAACATTACAAAGCTGGTTTCTGGCAACAGATAGGGCTGAGGTACTGAGAGGCACAGAGCGAGGAAGGGACTTAAGGCCCAGAGATTCACAAAGAACCACAAGCCCTGGACGAGCACAGCAGCAGCCCAATGGACAGGAAGTCCTCATCAGGTGGACTAGGGGACAGACACAGAGAACCAGGAGGACACCACATTGGTGCCAATGCATGACTCACTGTGAAAGACAAGGAGCAGAGATGACAGCAAGACATGACAGATGAACCAGATGAATTTAACAAACTATATCAAGCACACCTCTAAAACCCAGTGCATCATATCATTCAGCCTGTGGATGAATCCAGATAAGTTGAACATTTCCAACAAACACCAAACAATTAAGAATGAAGCACTATGGCTCCATCATACAACACTTATTACTCACCATCTCCTATGGTTGAATTATCCGCTTCACTTACACGACGAATTAACTTTCATCCCAGTGATCCTTGATGTCCCACTGTGCCTTGAAGGATAAAAGCTGTCTTGGAGATTCCCAAGCAGGCACTCATCAAAGTTTAATGACAACCTTAAAGGGCTGTGTTAGCTCTTCTTCATCCTTGTCATCATCCAAATCAATTGTGAGGGCCGTTGTTTGTCAATGTCAAACAATGGAGTGTGACAAATTGTACAGTGTCTGAAAATGAATAAAAATCAGGCAAAAACACAGAAATTTGTCCCTTGTATGAGGCATAGGTCAATAATCCTTTGGTCTGGAGTTGTCTCATTGGTCTAAGAGTCACCCATGTTGGGTGGTCCTACAGCCGTGTGCCTGCCTTTCACCTGTCTGGAGGAGGAAAAGTGAAGGGCTGGTATTTTCTAGAATTATTTAGCACCTCATTGACAAAAGAGCAGGGAATCTGACCCTAGTGCAAGCTCGGTCACGTCTCACATTTCAAACACTACAAGGTTACACTTGCTTTTGATCCATTACATCCTCATATTTGATGCTTGCTCTTCGCTAGTTGTGTATCTGAATCCAATCATCACTTCTTTTTTACCCAAAACAAATATATATATATATTTCTTCGGCAGTAAAAATAATTTCTATTTTCCAGTTCATTTTAAGAACACACATTGTTAGGATTTACAAAGACACAACCTTATGAAAATATAAATACTGGTTTGCATAGAGAATCACCGATGCTTTTCTGATTATAGAATAGTTTGCCCATCCGATCAGTTACGTAAAATGGCCACATGAGGGCGGTATTAAACGAATTGCTGGTGATTTTACAATACACGAATTTCCTTGAAACGAATATGGAGGTTTTTAATTCAACAGAACCAAATCAAGATTTGTCATAGATTGCTTCATAGATTTGCGTCACAGCTTGGAGCAAACACTTTGGCCTATCGGGTTGACAGCTGTTACATTATTGATAGAATCTTGTACGGCAGCCAGCAGAGGGACAAAAGCCGGTCCTGTTTCCTGTAGGCTCCAGTGCCTTTAATTGTCTTCATGCTAAGCTATGACATTACCTGATGGTGCCAATCAACCTTTCCAAGTCAAAAGGCGCAGTGATGCATAAAACCGTGCATGTGTAAAGCGGGTCGTCTGGTAATCGGAAAGTCAGAAGGTCACTGGTTTATTCCCTCCTTCAGAAAGTGTGTTGAACCGTCCTTGAGAAAGACTCAGAACCCTAGGTCAAAATAGTTGAATCAGATTATCTGGATGTAGGTTAAAAACAAACAAACAGGAGTATATTTCCATTGTTGACAACCTTGATTATTGAACTTGAAAATACATTTTTCTTTTTAATCATTTGGCACAGTTTTGCCCAAATCGGTTTGAGCACCCTAAATTACATCTCTGTCCCTGTAAAGTGAATATTGGTGGGTCACGTCCCGGATTTGGCATTAAAAGGTGACATTCAGATTAATATTGAAATATATTCCTGTTTTTTGTTTTGTTTCTTTTTGACCTACATCAAGATGACCTGATGCAACTATTTTTTTACTTTTTTGACTACCTGGATTTACGAGCTTGAAAAGAGTTTGTATTTGTTTTTGTCTTCTCTACTCCAAACCCTAACTGCTCCCCGGGCACTGCAGCTGACCGCTCCTCCTACACAATAAGACGGGTCAAACCAGGGTAAAACTCCAATGTAAGAATACAACGACAAAAGAAAATTGGCTTTACTTACTCTGTGCACACTTCCAAATTAGGCGATTAATCTTTATTGATAAAGGAAAGGATTATACACGTCATAACTTGAGAAAACAGACTGCCGGAATCTAACATTTGGATGATTATCTTAAAATAGACACACGTGATTGTCTAGTGGCTGCAGCTCGTAATTACATATGCCTCAGTTAAATGTCTGTAGTTAGCATCATCTCATTTTATGCTCTTACCAATCTCTATTCCTAGATCCCGTGTAAAATACCAGAGCTGTAGTGTTGTGTCCGATTGCACAGTTTATTTTCAATAACAGATACATGAACAGATACATTAAACATGAACAATTTTATTAAACACGAGGATGAGGAAATACATTATTTTGTGAACTGTCACTCAAAGAGTAAATATGACCCAGAAAACAAATCTGAAGACATAGCGAATCAGATTGTTGTTCAATGTAAATATCACACAGCTTGTTTGTACACAACTTAAAAGCTGAAGCTTCTTAATGTGGATTTCCATTCAAATCACACGATCATGAAAAAGTAGAGCACATGTTATGCTTTGGTTTTCAGGACTATACTGGCCTCTGTAGACACATCATGTTAAAACAACAATGCCAGTAACATGAAAAAAGTCACTTATATGCTTTCGATAGTAAATCCAAAAAAAGGAAATAACATAAAGAGCAATACATTTAATCCTAGTCTATTTTACACTTAAATATGTTAAAAATAATTTTAATAAAACAAACCCGGATTCACAAAAAAATGCAAAAAACAACAACCCTGAAACCGTTTTTCTAAGAAATTATTCACCTACTATGACAGAAACAAAATTCTGCTGAGTAAAGTGTTAGAGTATGTCCAACATTCCCATCAAAACAATTATTCAGGGTGGAAAACGTGTTAAAAAATGTATTTCTTATCATTTCATTCGGTTTTTGAGTAAATATGTGAGGCTTTGTGAATCAGGATCTCAAAAGTGAGATACAGTATGACATGATAAAACCTCAAGTAAATTCGCACAAAACAAAGTTATATGAAAGTCAATGAGGAGAGTGTTAAAAGAAATCTTAACTGATCAATACATCAGCCTTGTGCCCAGTGCATGCTGAGATAAGCTCCAGCAGCCTGCGTCACCCTGGCTGGAATTGGCGTGAATAGAATAGATAATAATAGAAAAGATTAATTGATTAAAGGACAAAGTCCTTAAAATTCTCATTTGCAGCACCCGAAGACACCAACTGAACCAAGTACACTGAGTACAAGTGAAATTGTGCCAATATACACGACAACTTCACAAATAGAAACATGGAAACACACACACACCGAAGTTACCATCCTCTCAACCACAACCAACACCTGGTGATCAGATCTCATGTTTTACAGCAACCACGACCGATAAATACCAAAACATGGACGGTATGGGAGGACATCTAAGACTGCATGGCTCAAAAAATAGTTAAGCCGTCAGGGGAACTCTTGGATTAGTTTATTAATAAATAACCCCATGGCCTACACCTATATCCCATACAGCAGGGTGTCCAAGCCGAGTGTTCCCATGCTGGTGGAGATGTGCAGTATTTCTTCTTCACTTCATTCACGGAATATAAATACTTCAAAACTACCCACTGGCTTTTCAGACTTTGGAAAACGTTCACTCAGCGTTACGATTTATTTACACTGCATGACGAGATGCATTTTAGGTCAGCATTACTGTGTCCTGAATGGAAATGTGATGTTAGTATAACGTGTTAGGTTTTTAAAGGGAGAACGAGTAGGATAAAAAGAATAAATCGATATATAAAGTCAAACGAAAGCGATCCCTCTCAATCCTCACCTATGACCCACTGGGCATGTGTGGTGGTATAATGTGTCTGCAGAGACCCTGTCATATGGCTGTATTTTCTTATTTTTCCTTGTACAGGACGGTTCTGTGTATTAACCTCTGAGCAGCGGGATTCTGTGAAGAAATAGCAAAAAAGTGCCAAATCAAGGTCGAAAGCACGCATCCGAGAGGAATCTACGACAATGGTGAACATAGTACCAAAATGATGCGAATATAGCCAAGCGAAACCTCAAGCAGAGAAAGGTCGTTTGGAAATGAGAGTGAATGTGGGCCAACTTTTGCACGTCGCGTTTACAAATGGCCCCCGACAAACCCTACTCGTTCCACCTTTAACACCGATCGAGAAACAAGCTGCTGAATGTGACCTGGTAGGTAGGAGGACATCCAGGTCTGAGACTGACTCAAGTGATGATGATGATGATGATGATGTGGTTGATAGCACAGGATGTTCAGGAGGAATCGATCTATCCAGTCCTATGACCTTCACTTCAGTCAAAATGTGATCGGTTATAAGAGTTGTGTTTTTTTAAAGAGGGGTGGAGAAAAACGCGTGGAGAGCTAACTCTGCAGACACACATGTTTGTGTTTGAGTGTTTGGATGAGGAACATCATTGGACACATATTAATCAAATCATCTGTTCATGTTTTTGTTTGACTTTCCCCCCCAATTTGACTTTTTTTTAAATGCGCTGTGATCACTCTTAGGGCAAATAGAAACTACATTGTAATGCATTTTGGATTTATTTCACCCATCTCTGTGTGTTTAAATAAATGGCCTCCATTTCATGTTTTTTTTTTTTTTCCCAAAAGTTGGATCTCCCATATATTCCAGTCAACAGAAACCTCAAATTACCTAGTGGCTGGCTTTTTTCAGGTGGCAGGTGCAGACCACATGTTGGCTGGAGCCAGTGCTCGGGCCAGAGCTCTGCTGCACCTCCTCTCTCTTCTTTGACTGCTCCTTGAACCTGGGTTCCTCTCTCCTCCTCTCTACCTCCTCCTCTTCTCTTACTTTCCTGACCTCCTGACGAGGCGATGACCTGACGTCTCGACCCTTCTCGCCAACCAGCGCCTTTGAGGGCATCCGCAGATTCTTGGGGGACGCTGTGCTCTGATTCTGGACCCGCTTGACGTGGTCGACGGCGTACGGCCTCTCATGGAGCTCGCTCGAGGTCTTGGCGCCTCCCAACTTCTCCGCCGTGAACTTCTTGGGGGGGTGGGCAGGGGGCTTTACGGCCTCCAACTTGCGCTTGTGACTCATGGCGGAGGCGCAGCAGATGATAAACACCATGACAATGAGGAGGGAAGTCACAACAATGATGATGAGCAAATTTTCCTGCAAGAAGTCCACCACGCGGCTGAGGACGAAGTCCTTGAGGCGGATCATGGTGGTGGTGATGGTGTTGGTGAGGGTGGGAGTGTCGGTGGGGGAGGTGGCATGAACCGGGGCTCGGGTGGAGAAAGAGATAGGGAAGAGGAGCTCCAGCTCTCTTTCATCGCCGCTGCCATCCATGGACATATTGTAGAGAAGGGGGGAAGCATAACAGCCGCTACACCAGAACATGAGCAGGGTCATGCATGTGAGGTGAAAAACCAAAGGAGATGTCATCTTTACTGCCGAGACCTACGGTGACAAAAGGCCATTTTAATTCAGGGACAAAATGTAGATCCGTGCCACACTGCAATCCTTTGGTTTGTCATATGGACCGGATGTACGGCTAAAGGTCCCGTGATCTGTCTGAACTGCCAGCCTGTGGAAAGCGATCGTCTCCAAATCCCTTCTTAAAACAGACTTTTACAGCAGAGACTCTTCAAAAACATCCTTTCAGTGGTCTCGATCTTTCGTGTTATTTCTGATTCAACTCCTTCTCTCCACATTCAGAAATCTGCATTTTAGCTAGTTTAGAAAAGCACTGCATGAATTAGGTTTATAATTATTTTTCTAGGGGCTGCATGGCTCAGTGGGTAGACCGGCCGTCTGGCAATTGGACGGTTGCAGGTTTGATCCCTGCACCTGCGGAGAAGCGTGTTGTGGTGTCCTTGAGCAAGACCTATGGCGACCTATACAGGGTGTGTCCCTCCCTTCCGCCCAATGAGGACCGAGATAGGCTCCGGTTCCCCCGCGACCTGATTTCGGATAAGCGGTTGAGGATGGATGGATGGTTGGACGGGTTAGGTTTGCTATTAAATAGACCCTAATTCATAATCTACCAGACATGAATTCTCCATACAAAACATACTAAGTTCATTCTTCCTTCTCCCATTCCCCACCTTAGATCAATCCTATTTTAGCAGTGAAGAGAGCAGCCATTACTTATTTGGGGTGGAGACAGTGAGTTTGGCACTGGAGGGCTTATAATTTGTACAGGGGAGGGAGGCCACCCATCCACCACACCAAAGCCCACAGGAAGCTATATATAAATATGTTCCTCAAGGACCAGAAAGGCGTGGGAGACCTGTGGCTGTTGCCCCTATATTTACATGGGTATACAGCCAGCTACAGACACAGGGACCTGGTGAAGATAGATCTGCATGCAGGGAAGGCCTGCCCTTTACTGCGCTGCCCGGAAAACTATTATGGAGTCAACTGACTCAATATGCTCTTCTGACGCACACGACATTGTTTTCTGCCCTCGCCTCCCTCGCCTCTCGTCTCCCTCAGTAAACTGAGCAAAATCAGTATTCTGCTCTGGAAGAAAAGAAAGAAATCCAGCCTTCATTTGGAACACCATCAGAGTGTTAACCTTAGCCTGCTTTGTAATTAAGATGATGACAAGCTTCTAATCAGCATCACATTACGGTGAATCTCGGCCTGCACTACATTAAGGTGCCCATGTCTCTGTGTGTGGTCAGATGTACATATTATACACTTCACTACACCAGATGGGGGGGGGCTTAGTTTTTATGTGTGGACATACAGCTGGAGGACCAGGATGCCCTCTCTGAGCCCACCGTTACATTCAGGGTCCATAATGACGTGAAGTGGGGGGGTCTTCCACTGGTTCCACGTTACCACTAATCGAGGCCTTATCATACATTGCTGCCGTTTTCTGTCTGATTTGAACGCTCGAAGGATCGCAACTCATCACCTTATATTCATTTCCTAAAGCAGCTTTACAGTTTAAGCAGTGCCGTTTCTGGACTTTCTCAGATTGAAAAAAAAGGTTGCGATGAGAAAGAGCATGAGTTAGATTCATAGCCGTGCTGTAAATAGGGGTACCATATAATTAGGGTCACACGGTCATGAGTTTTACTTCCAAAAGTCCAAAGATATCTTTCGTCCACTAATTATACCATTTCATTACTGCAGCTTTATTAGTTATTCAGATTGATTGTATGATAATTGATATATAGGTGTAGACCTTGAAACGGCCTCTGTTAGTGCTGGAAAAAAAAACTCTTTTGTCAATACACAAGACCCTTTATGTCCGAAAATATCTGTAAATTTCTCACAAGCTGTAATAAACAATTTCTGAAAAAGATAAACAAAGTTCTGTATCTCATACCAAAAATAGATTCCCTCTCTCTCTCTCTCTCTCTCTCTCTCTCTCTCTCTCTCTCACACACACACACACACACACACACACACACACACACACACACACAGAGAGAGAGAGAGAGAGAGACAGAGAGAGAGAGAGAGAGAGAGAGAGAGAGAGATAGATAGAGAGACAGAGATAGAGAGAGAGACAGAGAGAGAGAGACAGAGACATAAAGAGACAGAGACATAGAGAGAGAGACATACAGACAGAGAGACAGACAGACAGAGAGAGAGAGAGAGTTGAGGAAATGACCTTTTCACAATCAAGAGGTATCACAAAGAAAAGTATGCATGGACTCAAATAGACTCAAT
>OMLC01098087.1:0-39504 GCA_900302585.1 Regalecus glesne
ACAGTCTGTGTGTCACCTTGCCTTCAGGGATAAGATGTAGTGTCATCAGACTGAAGAACAGCTTCTCCCCCAGAGTTATAGCCTCCATCACCCTCCCCTAGCTGTTGGGTATGGAGGTCTTTCCTATGCAAAAGAGCATCTTATCATTTGCATTTTATAAGGGTCTCATCTCCAGGTGCCTTATTTGTTGCATACAGAGGACAGTGCCTCATTATACCTACCCTCTTTGTTCACTTTATTTTTCCTGTCTGTGTTTTTGATCTTGATTTATCTTGTCATTGTATTGCCGCTAGTTTCTGAGATACCAAATATGATGTCATTGTATGTCCACAATGACAATGACGTGTCTTAGTCTTATTGTGACATCTTACACCTGCCGCCAGCATACAATGCTGTGATTGCTGGATTCCCCTATGCTCTGTGAACAGTAGTCATGGCCATTGAAAGTCCAGTTAATCCATCCATTGTCAGCCGCTTAATCAAAACTGGGTCATGGGGGAATTGGAGCCTATTTCAGTCCTCATTGGGCAAAAAGAGGAGAAATAAGTATAAGAGTGTACCAGACACTAGTCCATCACAGGGCAGAGCAGTTGCAGGAACAGTGTCTTGCTCAAGGATGCTTTGACACTCTTCTCTGCAGACCTTCAGTCATCTGATTGCCAGATGACCGTACCACCCACTGAGCTATGCCACCCTGTCTAGTTAATGGTCATGGTAATCTGCATATGAAACCATGGTTGGTTTTGGCCGGTATACAACTGTAATCTCTATGAGGGTGGGGATGCTGCAGTCAGCTCAGACTCAAGATACCACCTGTAGGATTGATGAGATGTCTGTCTCAGTAGAGTTGTATCCACATGGACTGATTTAACTCTGAAAGTAAAGTGTCATGTAATTATTGCATAGGTAGCATATTCTAAGCTGTGAACATTCTCACAACTTAACATAATCTACATTTAGTTATTTATATGTTATAATTATGCTACTATAGTTTTATACAGCAATCTGAGTTTAGGATTTTTTTAGTACAAGCATAAAACCCTTGTACAACAAAATCAAACCTGTAAATACTGATTTGCATAATTACAAAAAGCAATAGAATAAAACTATGTAGCCGCTCTTACGATTTCCTCTCTGCTCTATCAGGGTTGTGGGCAAACCTGGCATCCCTGTCCAGCCCATCAAGTTCAAGGATGTGACAGCTGATGGTGCCACACTGAAGTGGGGTGCTCCCAAGGATGATGGTGGGTCAGAAATCACCAATTACATCCTGGAGAAGAGGGATTCTATCACCAATATGTGGGTGACAGTCTCCTCCTCTGTGGAGACCAACTCCATGCGAGTCACCGGACTCCATGAGGGAACCGAGTACATTTTTAGGGTTTGTGCTGAGAACAAGTACGGTGTTGGAGAGGGGCTCAAGTCGGAACCTGTTGTTGCTAAGCACCCATTCAGTAAGTGCCTAAAGGTTGTGTGAGTTTTATGTCTGAGTCTTGAGGGTTCCCTTTTGAATTGTAAAACAATTTGACTCTGTGATCTTCTACAGATGTACCTGATGCTCCTCCTCCACCTCAGATCATGAGCATGCGCCATAACTCTGCCTACCTGGCCTGGTCTGACCCCAGGAAGACCGGAGGGTCTCCTATCACTGGTACAGTCTCCCTGTCAGCTTCAGTCAGTGACTGAATTAAGCTTTTCTGAGGAACATGATAATGTGATCGAATGATTTAATTTATTTTGAACATATTGAAAAAGAAGAAAAGAAGATAAACATTGAATACTTCAGTACTTTTCAGTTGAAATGAACAATTAACCCACACAACAAGCTCAATAGAGGAATTATCATAAAGGTCTATTTTCAAAGGGTCCATATTTACATCTCATGATTAGTCCCCACGTTGGGGGGGGGTAGATATGGACCTAGATGGACACTGGGATTAAGGCTAGATGGCCTTTCAATGACCAAAACGGCACAAATACAATATTACATGTTCAGAGAGGAGTAGGAGGGAGTAAGCACCTGTCTATTCTTATCCATTCGTCACTACTTAACTTAACAAATATCTGATGTGTCCTTTGTAAGAAGTTATCCCAGTTCTCCATGTACAACCCAAATATCACCCAGTGTCACTCATATGAAACTTAAACAGATATCACAGCCCTCCCTCATCCATGTACCTTTTAAAAGACATGTTGGCAGGGAATTTCACTGGACCCTTTTTTCTCCAGGCTACCATATTGAGTTCAAGGAGAGGAACAGTATGTTGTGGAAAAGGTCGAACCAGACTGCCTTGAGAATGAAGGAATACAAGGTTACAGGACTGACTGAGGGTCTGGAGTATGAATTCAGAGTCATGGCTATCAACCTTGCTGGCATTGGCAAACCCAGTGGTCCTACTGACCCACATGTTGCCCTGGATCCCATTGGTAAGTGACATGAGTTTAGGGATGTTATACTAAATATGTCTTTTCAACTATAGGTTTGGGACAAACGAGGCTTGAGTTCAATGGGCAAAGTTGTTTAAAAGTGCAAATTCAATTAATATGCTATGGGCTGATTCACCAGTTTCAGTGCGATATATAATTAACATGATAGCTGGGGAGAGGATTGTGGAATTCTGCTTTTCAACAACACTGACTGGGTTTGCTTTTCCTTCAGATGCACCTGGTAGACCAGATGTGATCAGCATCACCAGCAGCACTGTGACCCTCCAGTGGACAGAGCCAGAGTCTGATGGTGGCCACAGACTAACTGGGTACATCGTTGAGAGGCGTGACTTGCCTTCCAAGATCTGGGTGAAGGCCAATAACATCAATGTCGTGGAGCCTGCCTTCACTGTTAAGGATCTTCAGGAGGGCTGCAAGTATGAGTTTAGAATCAGGGCCAAGAACGCTGCTGGTGCTCTGAGCCCACCCTCTGAGCAGACTGACACTCTGATCTGCAGAGATGAATATGGTGAGATTAATACATAAATACTCTTTCATTCCAAAGATCAGATAATATCACTAAACAATCACAATGCTGCCAAATGGTCATATATCCTGTATGTGTGTTCTTGTAACCAACAGCTGCACCAACCATCATTATTGATGCTCAAGTCAAGGAGGGTCTGACTGTCAAGGCTGGTGACACTATTGTCATCACTGCCACTAGCATCCTAGGCAAACCTGCACCAACTTCATGCTGGTCCAAGGAAGGAAAATACTTTAAGCCCTCTGACATCGTTCAGATTGAGACCAGCCCCACTTCTTCCACTCTATCAGTCAAGTATGCCAGCAGGAAGGACTCTGGAGAGTACATCATCACAGCTAGCAACCCCTTCGGCGTGAAGGAGGAGCTCGTCAAGGTGAAAGTCCTGGATGTGCCTGGTCCCCCTGGTCCTATTGAGTCTAGTGGTATTTCTTCTGAGAAGGTGACCCTTACCTGGACAGCTCCCACTGAAGATGGAGGCTCCCCAATCAAGTACTACACCCTGGAGAAAAGGGAGACCAGCCGCCTGCTCTGGACTATACTGGAAGAGAAGGTGATTGACTGTCATTACGTGGCTAAAAAGCTCATCCAGGGTAATGAGTACATCTTCAGAGTCTCTGCTGTCAATCACTATGGTGCTGGGGAGCCGTCTCACTCTGAGCCAGTCAAGATGGTTGACAAGTTTGGTATGTCATTTCTCAAACCATTTCCCATTGCTGTGGTCATTAAAACACTACCTTTTGTATCCAATGCATACACTTGATTAATCTAATTTAAGTTTAATGAATGTACTTTGTTTTGATGGTGCTGTAAAGGTCCTCCTGGTCCACCATCCAAACCAGACGTTGAGAATATTGGTGGGCATTCTGCCACTGTGATATGGAAGAGACCAGCTGAGGATGGAGGAAGTGACATCACAGGCTACTGTGTTGAGAAGAAGGAGAAGGAGGCCTCAAGATGGGTCAGAGCCTCCAGGAAGACCATTTCTGAGCTCAGCTATGAAGTTAAGGGTCTCACTGAGGGCCTGGAATATGAGTTCCGTGTTCTTGCTGAGAACATGGCTGGCTTTGGAGAACCAAGTGAACCATCTCTGCCAATTAAAACAAAAGTTGTTGCCTGTAAGTAGCGCATGACTCGTGGCTTGGCCACACATTTAACTGAAATCCCTTGATATCAAATGCAGCCTGATCATCACGAGAGACTAGCTGAGTGAATGAAGAAAGTGATGGTTAGCAGAAATATTGTCCGTCTGGGTAGTGGTGGGGTGTAACGGTTCACATGTACACATCATATGCCTTCAATAGCACTTTTCATCCATTACTTCATGAATTTTGTCAGAAAGGACTCTGGGATCAACCGTCAGACAAACGAGCAGGAGACAAACACTCCCTGTTGCTGTGAAGATGTAGATATTTGAGCTCCTGTTGATTCTTGATTTGATATCCACCATTCCTTAACCTGGAAAAAAATCAAATTCTTTCTTAGAGGATCAACTGAAGTCGTTTTACATTGCATAGTAATCTCTACGTTCATATGTAGGGGGCCGCGGTACCTCACTGATCGAGTGTTCACTTTGTGAACTGATGAGCCAGAGGCTACAGGTCCAACCAATCCAAACCTAAACTCCTAGACTCAATCCAGGTCCGTGTTCATCCCCCACAATGTGGGATCTAATGGTGACATGTAGAATGGACCTCTCTCATCTGCAATTCCCAACATGTAGAAATGCACTTTCCCAACCCTTTGCATCCAACTAGACTTCTATAGTGGTGTCATGTGTTTCATCTCTTTGAGATGTGAAAACTGTTTAATTATGTATGCTACCCCATAGACTATATATGCTACGAGACACTGACTCATTTTGTACCTGTACCATTTTAATACATCTGCTAGTCGCCAGATTTGGTGCTCAGCAGGGTCTGAGTGTTGGTCTGACTAAGGCTCGAACGTGTTGGCTGAATCTCTCCAACACCAGCCATCTTAGTCTGCAATGCTCTCTCATGCTCAACATAGAGCCAGCAGTGGTGGTGGGTGGGCCATGAGGCCTGGGATATTTTCCTAGTCATAGATCCTCAATTTCTCAATGAGGAAGGCAGAGTGGATGTGCTGCCAACCCCTTTTCCGATCTTGTTTTTGTGGGGAAGCGGGGATGTGGGGATGTTGAACAATTTATTAATCATCTGAGCATATTTTAATCTCTAAAAAGTGTTTGGGGGGGTACTTTGATAGGACATGGTCAAATCAAAGGTAGCATTATTTTTTTGTGCTGAATTAATCATTCAGATTGAAGTGAACTATTCAATGGACCGTCTCTCTGTTTGCTCAACAATCCAGGAAAGGATTTTTTTTTTAAAATGGTTGGTTCACTTCATCTGGACGAAGCGTTTATTGAAAGAAGCCTTCCTCTCTCACACGACATCACCTCTGCATTAACAGCATATAATGAATTAAGAGTCCCTGAGTTTCTCTACTCAAAGTTCAGCCTTTGGAATTAGATAAATATGGTCACTTAAGAACAACTTTATTCACTTTTTGTAAAAACCAGGAACCCAAAACATGGTCCACAGACTTCCATAAAGGCTGAACCATGAGTTTTGGGAACCGTTACACCCTAACTTGTGATGTGACTTTTTACCCAGTTGACTATTAATTGCTTATAACAATCCCTTGTATTGTTTAGATGTGCCTGGACCTCCAGTCAACCCAAGAGTTACAGACACAACAAAGACCAGTGCTACTCTCAACTGGGGCAGACCTCTTGATGATGGTGGACTTGAAGTTACTGGATACTTGATTGAGCACAAGAAGGAGGGAACAGAGCAATGGATAAAGGACACACCGTCCTCACCACTGAGGATTACAGAGTTTGTTGTTCCTGAGCTGGAAACTGGAGAAAAATACCACTTCAGAATCAGTGCAGTGAATGCTGAGGGGCAGGGTAAACCTGGTGAGACCCAGGAGCTGGTTGAGATTGTGGAGCGCGCTGCAGAGCCTGATCTGGAGCTGGATGCTGAGCTAAGGAGGACCCTTGTCATCAGGGCTGGCTGCTCTATCCGCCTCTTTGTTCCAATCAAAGGACGCCCCACTCCTGCCATTACTTGGACCAAAGAGGGTGGTCCTGTTCCACGTGCCGTCATTGACAGTTCTGAGTCATTCACTATGCTTCTCATCCCTAACAGTTCGCGGATTGATGCAGGCAAATATGAGCTGACCCTTGAAAACTCAGCAGGGAAGAAGAGTGCTTTTGTTAATGTAAGAGTTCTGGACACACCGGGACCACCACTGAATCTGAACCCGATCAACATTGACAAGGAGAGCATTACTCTTCAGTGGGAGATGCCTCTCATTGACGGTGGAGCCAAGATCACTAACTACATAGTTGAGAAGAGAGAATCAACTCGTAAGGCTTACGCCACTGTTGTTACAATCTGCCCAACCACTTCAGTCAAGATCCGTGAGCTGGGAGAGGGCTGTGAATACTACTTTAGAGTAAGGGCTGAGAATGAGTACGGCATCGGTGAGGCTGTTGAAACTTCAGATCCAATTCGTGCATCTCAGGCACCTACTCCCCCAGAGAGCATTATCCCTACTGATATTACTAAAAACTCAGTCACTCTGGCATGGACCAAGCCAAAACTGGATGGTGGCAGCAGAATTACTGGATATGTACTTGAGGCTCAGAAGAAGGGAACTGATCAGTGGGCCCATGTGACAACAGTCAAGACCATGGACTACTCAGTGAAGAATCTAAATGAGAATGAGGAATACATTTTCCGTGTAATGGCAGTCAACCAGTCTGGCAGAAGTGCTCCTCGGGACAGCAAGCCCATTGTAATCAAGGAGTCCACCTCCATGCCTGAGTTCGACCTGCGCGGTGTGTGCCAGAGGACTATCATCGCTAAAGCAGGAGAGGACATTAAGGTGGAGATTCCAGTCAGTGGACGTCCTAGACCAGCTATTTCCTGGCACAAGGATGGTGCTGCAATGAAGTTCACTCAGAGAACCAATGTTGAGACCACTTCTGCTACTGTAATCTTGACCATCAATGAATGCACACGAGCTGACTGTGGCACATATACCATGACAGCAAAGAACATCATTGGTTCTGTGTCAGAGAATATCATTGTCAGAGTACATGATGTTCCCGGGCCTCCTAAAGGACCCATTCAAATTGTGGAAATATCCCGTGTTGATTGTGTCTTTGCATGGGACACTCCTGAGAATGATGGTGGTGTTCCCATCAACAACTATGTAGTTGAGATCAGAGACACCACCAGCCAGACTTGGACCGAGTTGTCTTCCACTGTAATTCGCACCGAGTTCAAAGCCACTCGTCTGACCACTGGATCAGAATACCAGTTTAGAGTGAAAGCCAAGAACCGATATGGTACTGGACCTCCCATCATATCTGAGTCAGTGGTGGCTGCTTATCCATTCAAGGTTCCTGGGCCTCCGGGTACTCCTAAGATTGTCGCATTCACTAAGGACACTATGACGATAGGCTGGAATGAGCCTGTGTCTGATGGTGGAAACGAGGTGATTGGATACCACGTTGAGAGGAAGGAGAGAAGCAGCATCATGTGGAAGAGGACCAGTAAAGGAATAGTAAGAGGAAACATATTCAAATCCACCGGCCTGGAAGATGGAGTTGCCTACGAGTTCCGTGTCATGGCTGAGAACATGGCTGGGATCGGTAAACCCAGTAAAGCCTCGGAGGCAATACTAGCCCTTGACCCTGTAGACCCACCAGGTCAGCCAGTGCCTGTTCACATTAATAAGAATGTGATCACCATTCAGTGGACAAAGCCGGAGTACGACGGTGGCTTTAAGATCACAGGCTACACAGTGGAGAAGAGAGATCTCCCTGCTGGTCGTTGGATCAGAGCTAACTTCACCAACATCATTGAAACTACTTTCACCGTTAGTGGTCTGACTCAAGATGCCTCCTATGAGTTCCGTGTCATGGCCAGAAACTCAGCTGGTGCAGTGAGCATGGCCTCAGAGCCTTCAGATCCAATCACATGCAAGGATGACATTGTTGAGCCACGTATTATGGTCGATGCCATCTTTAAGGATGTCCTGCTTCTAAAGGCAGGAGAGACCTTCAAGCTTGACGCTGACATCGGCGGTCAACCAATTCCATCCATGGTCTGGACCAAAAATGGAAAGGAGATTGAGAACACAATGAAATTGGAGGTTAAATTTACAGATCTGACAACTACTCTGATTAACAAGGACTCAGTCCGAAAAGATGGTGGAGAATTTGTTCTAACTGCCACTAATGCTGGTGGATTTGCTAAGCATATATTCAATGTAAAAGTACTTGACCGGCCTGGACCACCAGGTGGACCTCTTAAAGTCTCTGATATCACAGCTGATAACTGTGTGATCACATGGAGTCCACCTGAAGATGATGGTGGTGCCGAAATTAATACTTATGTGATTGAGAAGCGCGAGTCGAGCAGACTTGCATGGACTAATGTGGCGTCAGTTGTGCAGGTCACGCCGTACAAGGTGACTAAATTGCTCAAAGGAAACGAATACATCTTCAGAGTGATGGCAGTAAATAAATATGGAGTTGGAGAGGCTCTGGACTCAGAACCAACAATTGCGGACAATCCTTATGTACCTCCAGATCCTGCACAGAATCCAGAAGTGACAGCAATCACTAAGGATTCAATGGTTCTAATATGGCAAGCACCCAAGAGTGATGGAGGCAGTCCCATCACAAATTACAACATTGAAAGGAAGGACAGAATTGGTCTCCGCTGGGTCAAATGCAACAAGAAAAAGGTTAAAGAGCAGCAGTTCAAAGTAACGGGCCTTGTCGTCGGACACGAATATGAATTCCGGGTCATTGCTGAGAATGCTGCTGGATTAAGTGCACCAAGTACATCCAGTCCAATCTACAAGGCCACCGACACACTGTATCAGCCAGGGCCTCCATGCAACCCCAGAGTGCTGGACACAACCAAGTCCTCCATCACTATTGCCTGGAACAAGCCAGTGTATGATGGCGGCTCCGATATCACTGACTACATTGTGGAGACCTGCATCCCATCTGAGAAGGAGGAAGAGGAAGAGTGGACCATTGTTACACCCAAAAGTCTCCTCGCCACCTCTTTCACGATTGTCAACCTGAAGGAGAACCAGGAGTACAAAATTAAAATCTCGGCTATCAACAGCGAAGGGATTGGAGAGCCAGCATTGGTACCTGGCAACCCCAAGGCCGAGGACAGATTCCTCCCACCTGAGCTTGACTTGGATGCTGAGCTGCGTAAGTTGATCAGCCTCAGAGCATGTTGCTCACTGAGACTGTTTGTGCCCATCAGAGGCAGACCAGCACCTCAGGCTAAATGGACCAAAGAGGAGGGTGAGCCTGTTGAGAGGGCGACTATTGAGAACACTACATCGTACACATCCCTAGTCATTGAGAATGTCAACAGATTTGATAGTGGAAAGTACAACCTCACTGTAGAGAACAGCTCTGGATCCAAGACCGTCACAGTACGGGTCAGGGTGCTTGATACACCAAGTGCTCCACAGAACCTCAAGATTAATGCAGTCACAAAAGAATCCGTCTCTCTGATTTGGGATCCTCCCATAAATGATGGAGGCGTGAAGATCAAGAGCTACATTGTGGAAAAGCGGGAGTCGACTAGGAAAGCCTACGCCACAGTTAATGCCAACTGTCACCACACCACCTTCACAGTTGACCACCTTGTGGAAGGATGCAACTACTACTTTAGAGTTTTAGCTGAGAATGAATATGGAATTGGTCTACCTATTGAGACAGGGGAATCTGTCAAGGTGTCAGAGAAACCACAGCCCCCGGGTAAGCTCATCCTCAAGGATGTCACCAAGAACAGTGTCACCCTGTCCTGGGAGAAGCCGGAGCACGATGGCGGCAGCAGAGTTGGCTGTTATGTTGTTGAGATCCAGCCTAAAGGTGTTGAGAAGTGGAGTCAGTCATTGATTGTGAAAGAAACTGAGGCCACTATAAGTGGACTTAATGCCGGTGAAGAGTACATGTTCCGTGTATCCGCAAGAAATGAGAAAGGAACCAGTGACCCACGTCAAATCGGGGTGCCAGTGATTGTTAAGGATCTCGTCATTTCGCCCGCTGTGAAACTTCTGTTCAACACATTCAGTGTGAAGGCCGGAGAGGATCTGACAGTAGAAGTTCCGTATGTTGCTCGTCCCAAAGCTGCTGTGACTTGGTTTAAAGATGGTGAGCCACTTAAGAGAACTACTCGAGTGAACTTTGAAGCCACAGACACCATGCTGAGCCTCAAGATCAAGGAGGCTGCTAAAGATGATGTCGGCCACTACCGTGCCACTTTCACCAATGCCGCAGGAGAGACCACGGCAGATATTGACATTGTTGTTCTGGATAAGCCAGGTCAGCCAGGGGGTCCCGTCATAGTGGAGGAAGTTACTGCTGACAGTGTAACCATCGCCTGGAAAGCACCAGAGTATGATGGCGGCTGCACCATTAACAACTACATTGTGGAGAAGAGGGACACGTCGAGCACTAACTGGACGATTGTGTCGCCCAACTTAGCCAGGACAAAGATCAAGGCTGGCAGGTTGAAGACTGGCTGTGAGTATCAGTTCAGAATCACAGCAGAGAACAGATATGGGAAGGGTCCAGTTCTGCTCTCGGAGTGTGTTGTGGCCCAATACCCATACAAGCTCCCTGGAGCCCCAGGAACACCTTCTGTGGCAGCTGCCACTAAAGACAGCATGGTCATAATATGGAATGAGCCTGTGATCGATGGTGGATGCACAATCCTGGGCTACCATCTTGAACGGAAAGAAAGAAATAGTATTCTTTGGGTAAAACTGAACAAGTCTCTTATAACTGACCAAACCTTCAAGACCACTGGCCTAGAACCAGGAATGGAATATGAATATAGAGTCTACGCTGAAAACATCGTTGGAATAGGGAAAGTGAGTAAAGTGTCTGAGGGTCACATTGCAAGAGATCCTTGCGATCCACCTGGTACCCCTGAGGCCACCAGAATCACCAAGGACTCTGTGACCATTGGCTGGACTAAGCCGGAGTATGACGGGGGTGCAAAGGTCACTGGCTATGTAGTAGAGAAGAAAGAGCTGCCAGAGGGCCGCTGGCTGAAGGCTAACTTCACTAATGTCATTGAAACGGAGTACACTGCCACAGGCCTTGTGGAGGACCAAAAGTACGAGTTCCGTGTCATTGCCAGAAATGCTGCAGGGGTTTTCAGCCTCCCCTCTTACAGCACTGGTCCCATCACTGCCAAGGATGAGATCGAGCCACCTCGCATCAGCATTGACCCAGAGTACACAAAGACTATTGTTGTCAATGCCGGAGAAAACTTCAAGATCGATGCAGATGTTCATGGCAAACCACTGCCATCTATCCAGTGGATCAAGGGAGAGCAAGTGCTAGGCAACACAATTCATCGAGAGATTAAGAACACAAGCACACAGGCTTGTGTCACTGTGAAGGAGGCCAAACTTTCAGACGGAGGCCAATACACTCTGCTACTGAATAATCCAGGAGGGGAAAAGACTGTACAGATTAATGTGGTTGTTCTGGATAAACCCGGAGAACCACAAGGGCCCCTCGTGGTCCAGGGTATCACTAATGACAGATGCACTCTTGCCTGGAAACCACCAGTCCAAGATGGTGGCAGTGAGATCTCTCACTATGTTGTGGAAAGGAGAGAAACGAGCCGGTTGGTATGGACTGTTGTTGACCCCAGAGTAGAGAATACTCACCTGAACGTTACCAAGCTCCTGGAGGGAAATGAGTACATCTTCAGAGTCCATGCAGTCAACCAATTTGGAATGGGAGCACCTCTTGAGTCAGCTGCTGTCTTAATCAAAAACCCATATGTGCCTCCTGGATCCCCCAAGGGCTTAGAGGTTTCAGACATTAAGAAGGATTCACTGGTATTAACCTGGGAGGCTCCGTCTGATGACGGAGGCAGTGCTGTAACTGGGTACATCATTGAGAAACATGACAAGGAAGGTGTGAGGTGGACTAGATGCAACAGGATGACCGTCACAGACTTAACATTCAAGGTCACCGGACTCCTGGAAACTCATAATTACGAGTTCAGAGTGGCAGCTGAGAATGTGGTTGGTGTCGGTGAGCCAAGCTCTCCCACTGTCTTCTTCAAAGCTCTGGATCCTATCTTCAGGCCTGGACCACCACAAAACCCCAAAGTTACTGACACAACCAGCTCATCAGTCTTCTTATCGTGGGGCAAGCCCATGTATGATGGTGGCTGTGAGATTCAAGGATACATTGTTGAGTACTGTGCCACCACAGCAGCTCAGGAGGTAACGTCTGAGACGGCTGCTGAGGATCTAGTCACTGCTCCCGCAGAGACGTCCTCTGCCAAGGTGCCAGCTGTGGAAGGGCCCGCTTTGGAATGGATCATGTGTACACCACCAACAGGAATCAAGAAGACCAAGTTTGAAGCTGTAAACCTGAAGGAAAACCAAGCGTATAAGTTTAGAGTCTGTGCCATCAACAAGGCTGGAGTTGGTGAACATGCAGACATCTCTGGAGTTGTTGTTGCCCAGGACAGAGTAGAAGAACCAGACCTTGACATTGACCCAGAACTGAGGAAGATTGTGACCATCAAGGCCGGAACGTCTTTAAGGTTGTTCATTCCCATCAGAGGAAGACCAGCTCCTGCCATCAAGTGGGATAAAGACCAAGCTCCACTCAAGGAAACGGCTCAGGTTGAGGTGACGAGCAGCTACACCTCCCTTGTTATTGACAAGGTGAGCAGAGTTGACAGTGGAAAATACACAGTCACTGCAGAAAACTCCAGTGGAACCAAGTCCAGCTTTGTGGTGGTCCGTATTCTTGACACACCAAGTGCTCCAGTCAGTCTGAAGGTGAAGGAAATCACAAACCAGTCTGTTACACTGACATGGGAAGCACCTCAGATGGATGGTGGAGCCAAGATCAAAAACTACATTATTGAGAAGAGGGAAAGCACACGCAAATCCTATGCCACTGTGGTGGCAAACTGCCATGCTCTCTCATGGAAGGTGGAGCAACTTCAAGAGGGTTGTAGTTATTACTTTAGAGTCCTAGCTGAGAATGTGCATGGTGTCGGCATGCCTGCAGTGACTGTTGACCCTCTCAAAGTCTCCGAGGTGCCTCAGTGCCCAAAGAACCTGATTGTTACTGATCAGACCAAGACCAGCATCTCTCTGGCCTGGGAGAAGCCTGAGTATGATGGAGGAAGCCGAGTTGTGCAGTACCTCCTGGAAGTTCAACTTAAAGGCCAGGAAAAATGGTCCAGTGTTAACACATTCAAAACGATGGAAGCTACTGTCTCCAACCTCAACCAGGGAGAGGAATATCTGTTTCGAGTCATAGCCATCAACGATAAGGGAAAGAGTGATCCCAAAGTTCTAGCTGGCCCAGTGATGGCCAAGGACTTGGTCTTTGAGCCAGACATTAGACCAGCATTCAGCAGCTACAGTGTCAAAGTAGGCAAAGATCTGAATGTCGATGTTCCGATCTTTGGACGCCCTAAACCAACAGTGTCATGGAGTAAGGATGGTGCTCCCCTGAAGTTCACCACCAGGGTCAACATCATAAATAACCCGACACACACAACTCTGAGTATCAAAGAGGCAGTAGGTGATGATGGTGGGATGTATGGGCTAAGTGTGGCCAACTCGGCTGGAAAGAAGGACGCAACAATCGAAGTCACAGTTCTTGACAAGCCTGGTCCTCCATCTGGCCCTGTGAGGTTTGATGAAATCACAACTCAGAGCATGACTCTGTCGTGGGACCCACCAAAACACAATGGTGGCTGCCAAATCTCCAACTACATTGTGCAAAAGAGAGACACTACTACAGCAACATGGGAGAATGTCAGCATCAACTGTGCCAGGACCACAATAAAAGTGCCAAGGCTGAAGGCTGGAGCCGAGTACCAATTCAAGATCATTGCTCAGAACCGATACGGCAAAAGTTATGGTCTGGATTCATCTGCTGTTGTGGCTCAGTACCCGTACAGAGAGCCAGGCCCACCAGGCACTCCCTTCATCTCCTCTCTCTCCAAGGATCACCAGATTGTTGAGTGGCATGAACCCGTCTCAGACGGGGGCAGCGCTGTGCTTGGCTATCATCTTGAGAGAAAGGAGAGAAATAGCATCCTCTGGGTCAAGATCAGCAAGACTCTTATTCATGAGACTAGTTTCAAAAGCCACCCATTAGAAGAAGGTGTCGAATATGAATACAGAGTTTATGCTGAGAATATCGTTGGCATTGGAAGGTGCAGCAAGATCTCAGAGGGTTGCGTTGCCCGTGACCCATGTGATCCTCCTGGCACTCCAGAAGCTATCCATGTAACCAAAGACACCATTGTCATCCAATGGACCAAGCCTGAGTATGATGGTGGCAGTAATATAACTGGCTACATCGTGGAGAAACGTGACCTCCCAGAAGGCCGCTGGATTAGGGCCAACTTCACTAACGTGATTGAGACCCAGTTCACTGTCACTGGCCTGACAGAAAATGTGCAGTATGACTTCAGAGTCATTGCTAAGAATGCTGTTGGAACGATCAGCAAGCCATCTTACAACAGTGGAGCCATCGTTGCCAGTGACGAAGTTAAGGCACCAAAATTCTCCATTGATCCCACGTTCACTAAGACTATCATTATTAATGCTGGAGAGACATTCAGGCTAGATGCTGATGTCCAAGGCAAGCCACTACCCACAATCCAGTGGTTTAAGGATGAGAAGCCAGTTGAAAATACACTCCGACTGGAGATCAAAAACACTGACAACCATGCCATGGTCATTATTAAGGACTGTGTCAGAATTGATGGTGGGCTTTACACTCTCCAACTGAATAATGTGGCTGGCACTGAAACTGTTCCTTTCAAGGTTGTAGTTCTGGACCGACCCAGCTCATGTGAAGGACCTCTCCACATCACTGGAGTTGCTGGAGATAAATGTACACTGTCATGGCGTGCCCCTCTTCATGATGGAGGCAGTCCTATATCCCACTATGTCATTGAAAGGAGAGAGACCAGCCGCTTGGCTTGGACTGTTGTCTCCAACAGCTGCGATGCAACATATTACAAAGTCACCAAACTGCTAGAAGGCAATGAGTACATGTTCCGTGTCATGGCTGTTAACAGCTACGGTGTTAGTGGGCCTTTGGTGTCCGAAGGAGTGATCATGAAGACTCCGTTTGTTCCTCCTGGTCCACCACATGTTGAGGATGTCTCCAACATTGCCCATGATGGAATGACTATCACCTGGTCTGCTCCCGAGAGTGATGGTGGCAGTGAAATCACCAACTATATCATTGAGAAGAAGGACAGAGCTGGAATCAGGTGGACCAGGTGCAACAGGAAGAAGGTCACTGACCTGTCCTTCAGAGTGACAGGCCTCACCACTAACCATGAATATGAGTTCAGAGTGGCAGCGGAGAACGTAGCTGGACCGGGTGAGCCAAGCCTGCCCACTTCCTGCTACAAAGCCTGTGATCCCAAATATAAACCCGGTGCACCAGCATATGTGAATGTGATCGACTCTACAAAAAGCTCCATTACAGTGAATTGGGGCAAGCCTCTGTCTGATGGTGGCTCGACCATTCAGGGCTACATTGTGGAGGTCTGCAAAGCCGAAGAGGATGAATGGACCATGGTTACTCCACCCACTGGCCTGCGCATTAACAAATATGAAATTACAAAACTCACTGAGGGCCAAGAATATAAAATCCAGGTCTGTGCCCTGAACAAACTTGGAGTTGGAGAACCAGCTGCTGTCTCAGGAACAGCCAAGCCAGAGGAGAGGGTCGACCCACCACAAATCCACCTGGACTCTGAGCTCAGGAAGGGAATTGTTTTGAAAGCTGGAGGTTCCGTTAGAATCAATATTCCATTTAAGGGCAGACCTACTCCAGAGATCAAGTGGACTAAGGATGAAGGTGACCTAAATGACAAAGCAGTGATTGAGAGAGCTCTCAACTACACATATTTGTCCATCGATTCGTGTGACAGGAGTGACTCTGGAAAATACACCCTGACCCTGACCAATAGCAGTGGCTGTGTGTCTGAATTTGTGACTGTGAAAGTCCTGGATACACCCGGGGCCCCTGTCAATCTTGCAGTCAAAGACATCAAGAAAGACTCTGTCACCCTGGTCTGGGATGCCCCTCTTATTGACAGTGGTTCAAAGATCAAAAACTATGTCATAGACAAACGTGAGTCAACTAGGAAGGCATATGCTAACGTATCAACCAAATGCACCAAGACCACATTCAAGGTTGAGAACCTGGTTGAGGGGGCTATGTACTACTTTAGGGTCATGGCCGAGAATGAATTTGGAATAGGTCAAGTAGTGGAAACCAAGACAGCTACCAAAGTCTCTGAGGTGCCTCAGCCTGTTGGAAAAGTCTTCCTGACTGACGTCACCAAGGCCAGTGCATCTCTGGCTTGGGAGAAACCTGAGCACGACGGAGGCAGCAGAATCGCTGGCTACCTAATTGAGATGCAGCCTAAGGGGACAGACAAGTGGGGTGTTGCAACAAACACAAAGACATGCGAGGGCACTGTCACAGGTCTGAATGCTGGAACTGAATATCTGTTCAGAATCATTGCACACAATGAAAAGGGAAAAAGTGAGCCCAAGCCACTTGCTGCACCCGTCATCGCCAGTGACATGACTATTGAGCCGAGCATTAAGATGCAGTTCAGCACTTACAGTGTTCTAGCTGGGAAAGATCTGAAGATTGAGTTCCCTGTGGTTGGAAGGCCAAAACCCCAAGTGTTCTGGAGTAAGGATGGTCAGGGCCTAAAGGTAACATCGAGAGTCAATGTGATCAATACTCCAACAACCACTGGCATTCAGATTACAGAGGCAAGCAAGGACGACTTTGGTAAATATGCTATTACAGCCACCAACTCTGCTGGCACCACCACTGAGGAAATTGGTATTATCATTCTGGACAAGCCCGGCCAACCAACTGGTCCCATCAAGGTTGTTGAAGTGAGCAACACGTTCGTCCATCTCTCCTGGGAGCCCCCAGAATACACTGGTGGATGCCAGGTGAAGAACTACATCGTGGAGAAGAGAGACACCACTACCACAACATGGCAGACAATTACTGCACAGCTTGCTAGGACAGTGTTCAAGATCACCAAGCTGAAGACAGGTGCCGAGTACCAGTTCAGAATAATTGCTGAGAACAGATATGGAAAGGGTGTGCCCCTGGACTCCAAGGCCATTGTTGTGCAGTACCCATACAGACCGCCTGGGCCACCAGGGACACCACATGTGAAATCTGCAACCAAGGAGATGATGATCATTGAATGGAATGAGCCAGTTAATGACGGTGGCAGTGCAGTGATTGGTTATCACCTGGAGAGCAAGGAGAGAAGCAGCATCCTGTGGAACAAACTCAACAAGACTCTCATCACTGACACGCAGTTCAAGATCTGCAACCTTGAGGAGGGTATTGGCTACGAATTCAGAGTCTATGCTGAAAATATAGTTGGCATTGGAAGATGCAGTAAAGTGTCCGAGTCGTTTGTCGCTCGTGACCCCTGTGATCCTCCTGGTGCCCCTGAGGCTGTCGTCATCTCTAAAAATCTCATCAAGATCCAGTGGACGAAGCCTCAATATGATGGTGGCAGCAAAGTCAATGGCTATGTGGTGGAGAGGAAAGATTTAGCATCTCTTGAGGGCCGCTGGGTAAGAGCCAACTTCACAAACGTTGTTGAGACTGAATATACCATCACCGGACTTACAGAGAAGGAACAATATGAATTCAGAGTCATCGCAAGAAATGCTGCTGGTGTCTTCAGCGAGCCATCAGACAGCTCTGGCCCCATCACTGCTACTGATGAAATCGAACCACCAAGAGCTTCCATGGATCCAAAATACAAGGATGTCATTGTTGTTAATGCTGGAGAACATCTGCTCCTGGATGCAGACATCTATGGCAAACCAGCTCCTGAGGTTCTCTGGCTGAAGGAGGGCAAGGAGATGGACAGGACCCTACGCATTGAAGTGAAAAGCACACAGAAACGTTCGGCCATAACCATCAAGGATGTCACCAAGCTGGACAGTGGCCACTATGACCTCGTCCTCAAAAACCTGGGTGGTGTCAAAACCTTCCCAGTAACAGTAAAGGTCCTGGATAAACCAGGTCCCCCCGCTGGACCCATCAAGGTGACTGGACTCATGGCTGACAGGTGCTTCCTATCCTGGTCAGAACCGACTCTAGATGGTGGAGCTGATATCACCCATTACATCCTGGAGAGGAGAGAAACCAGCAGGCTGTCCTGGACAGTGGCCGCACCAAACATCCAGGCTCTGAACTACAAACTGACCAACTTGATGGCTGGAAATGAATATATATTCAGAGTCAGGGCAGTTAACAAGTATGGCATTGGTGACTATCTGGAAACTGAACCAATCACTGCACGTAATCCATACAAGCCACCTGGTGCTCCCGGAACGCCAGAGGCAAGTCAGATCACAAAGGACTCAATGATGCTCTCATGGACTGCACCAGAGCTAACTGGTGGGGCTGACATTGATGGTTATCACCTAGAGAAACGGGACAAGGATGGTGTGAGGTGGACCAAGTCCAACAGGCAGAAGCTGAGTGAAACCCACTTCAAGGTCACAGGGCTGATGACAGATCATTTCTACGAGTTCCGTGTCGCTGCTGAGAATGAGGCAGGGTTGGGAGAAATGAGTGAGATCTCCTTGTTCTACAGAGCATGTGATGCTACCACCCCACCTGGACCTCCACACCATCCAAAAGTCACAGACTACACCAAGTCCTCCGTATCCTTGTCCTGGGGAAAACCGGACTCGGACGGTGGTGCCTACATAAAGGGGTACATCGTGGAGATGAGGGAGCATCCATCAGTATCAGAACCAGCAGAGGAGGCAGAGGTAGCCCCCACAGTAGAGGCATGCGTTGAGAAGGAGTGGAACATATGCACGCCACCCACTGGAATTCAGGCTACTAAGCTTACCATTACAGAGCTGAAGGAAGGAGGAGAATACCAGTTCCGTGTCTGTGCCATCAACTCAGAAGGAATAGGAGAGGCTGCTTATGTTCACGGAGTCGTGGTCACTTCTGACAAAGTGGAGGCACCAGAGATCGAGCTTGACGCTGACCTCAGGAAGGTGGTGTCTGTCCGTGCTGGTGGTACCCTACGTCTATTTGTCACGATCAGAGGAAGGCCAGAGCCTGCTGTGAAGTGGGAGAAGGCGGAGTGTGTTCTGAGTGAGCGTGCGGCCATTGAGGCTACTAGCTCATATACTATGCTCGTCATTGACAATGTCAACCGCTTCGATAGTGGCAAATACTCACTAACGCTAGAGAACGCCATTGGATCTAAAGCTGCCACTATTGCTGTTAGAGTTCTGGACACCCCAAGTGCACCACAAAAGCTTTCAGTCAAGGAGGCCAAGCGGGACTCAGCAACTCTGGTCTGGGATACCCCACTGACTGATGGTGGTGCTAAAATCACCAACTACATAGTGGAAAAGAGAGAGTCTGTGAGGAAGGCCTACACCACTGTAACCAGCAACTGCTCAGCCAACTGGTTCAAGGTGGAAGAGCTGCCCGAGGGTAGCATCTTCTACTTTAGAGTTTGTGCCGTTAATGAGTATGGACAAGGACAGATGGCTGAATCCAAGGAAGTTAAAATATCTGAAGTTCCTCTGCCACCAAGCAAAGTCACCCTCACTGATGTAACAAAGACCAGTGTGTCCCTCGCATGGGAGAAACCAGCTCATGATGGTGGAAGCAAGATCATGTGCTACAACGTAGAGTTTAAACCCAAGACTGGTGATAAGTGGGGTACAGCATGCACAGTCAAGGTCCCAGAAGCAACCATTCCCAATCTGACCCCAAATGAATCCTACTCATTCCGAGTTATAGCAATCAATGAGAAGGGAAAGAGTGAGCCCAAGGATCTTGGAGTACCTGTAGTCGCAAAGGATGTTTCTATTGAACCATCAGTCAACTTGCTGTTCACTACATACAGTGTGAAGGCTGGAGGTGACCTGACCATCGAGGTCCCAGTGAGAGGCAGACCTAGACCTGTAGTATCCTGGAAAAAGGAGGGCCTTCCTCTGAAGCAAACGTCCTCAGTGACAATCCTGAACACTGCTACTTCATCCAAAATCCTCATCAAGGAGGCTGCAAGAGAGCATGTCGGCAAATATGAGCTCACCCTGGCGAACACGGCTGGCACAACTACAGCTGATGTAGGAGTGGTTGTTCTTGATAAACCAGCCCCCCCTACAGCCATCAAGGTTGACGCTGTGACCTCCGACAGCATCACACTTTCCTGGTCTCCACCGGATTATGATGGCGGCTGCTCAATCAGTAGCTATATTGTAGAGAAAAGAGACACAAACACACAAGAATGGCAGCTGATAGCAAGCAATGTTGCCAGAACTGCTTTTAAAGCCGGCCGTCTGACACATGGAGCAGAGTATCAGTTCCGTATCTATGCTGTCAATCGTTATGGAAAGAGCACCTACCTGGACTCACCTGGAATCACTGCTCAGTACGACTTCAAGCAGCCTGGACCTCCTTCCACCCCCATCGTGAAGCTGGCTACCAAGTCCTCTATGGTTGTGACTTGGAATGAGCCTGTCAATGATGGAGGCAGTGCTGTTCTTGGCTATCATTTAGAGAGGAAAGAGCGCACTAGCATCCTCTGGACAAAGCTGAACAGAGGCATGATCAAAGACACGGAATACAAAGTCAGTGCCATTGAGGAGGGCATGATGTACGAGTACCGTGTCTATGCTGAGAACATTGCTGGCATTGGTAAATGCAGTAAAGTATGTGAGGCTGTTGCAGCCAGAGATCCATGTGATCCTCCGGGCACACCGGTGGTAACTGCTGTTTCTAGAACATCGGTCTCTCTGTCTTGGGCTAAACCAGAGTATGACGGTGGAGCAAAAGTGTCTGGATACATCATTGAACGCAGAGACCTTCCTGAAGGTCGCTGGACAAGGTGCAACTTCACCAATGTGCCAGAGACCTACTATGTTGTAACAGGCCTTGCAGAAAACAGCCAGTGTGATTTCCGGGTCATTGCAAAGAATGCAGCTGGATTATTCAGTGAGCCATCTGACAACACTGGTTCCATCACTGTCAAGGACGATGTGGAACCGCCTCGCATCATGATGGACGTCAAGTTTCGAGACACGGTGGCCGTGAAAGCAGGGGAAACCCTGAAGATCAATGCTGACCTAGCTGGACGCCCTGCTCCTGTTGTCTCCTGGACTAAGGATGGAAAGGAAATCGGCCTGACAGCCAGAGTCCAGATTGCTTCAACAGACACAAGCACATCTGTGATTGTGAAGGATTGCATCAGGAGAGACTCTGGCCAGTATGCCCTGACCCTGAAGAACATCGCCGGAACAGTCACCATGCCAGTCAATTGTCTGATCCTTGATAGGCCAGGTCCTTCAGCAGGACCTCTGCAGATCACAGGACTCAAGGCTGAAGAGTGCACTTTGTCATGGGGTCCACCACAAGAGGCTGGTGGTGCCGAGATCACACACTATGTAGTCGAGAAACGTGAAACCAGCCGCTTGGCATGGACACTTGTGAAGGGAGATCTCACAAAAACACACTACAAGGTCACAGGACTGCTGAAGGCCAATGAGTACATCTTCCGTGTGTTGGCTGTCAACAAGCATGGTGTTGGTGAAGCCCTTGAGAGTGAAGCTATTAAAGTTACAGATCCATACACTTTCCCCTCTGCTCCCACAAACGTTGAGGTCACTAATGTAACAGGGGATTCAATGACCCTCACCTGGGCCAAGCCAGCCACCGATGGAGGCAGCTGGATCACAGGATATGTGGTTGAGCGCCATGAAAAGACAGCCATGCGCTGGGTCCGTGTGAACAGAGAACCTGTGGTGGAATGCACTACAGTAGTAACAAAACTACGCAGGGGTAATGAGTATGACTTCAGGGTTTATGCTGAGAATGCTGCTGGCCTGAGTCCCCCAAGTAATGTGTCTGCATCCTTCAGAACAGAAGATGCTCTGGTTGTGCCTTCACACCCGACCAAGCCAAAGGTTATCAGTTCAACTAAGGAAAGTGTGAGTGTTGTCTGGAAACCACCGGCAGCTGATGGTGGTGCTCCCATCCTGGGATACAGTGTAGAATACAGAGACTACATCCGCAGACCAGAATCAGAGGGAGAGGAGGAGTATGAAGAAGAGGAGGAGGTACCTGAATCTCCTGAGGAGCTAGCCAGATGGGTTGAAGCCATTCTTCTCACCAAAAGCTTGGAGTTCACCATTACTGGTCTCAAGACAGGGGCAGAGTATGAATTCGCTGTTAAGGCAATAACTAAAGTTGGCAGCAGCTTACGTAGCCCATGCTCTGATCCAGCTGTGGCAATGGAAAGAACAGCAGAGCCCTCATTTGATGTGGACCCTGTTCTGCACAAGACACTGGTTGTAAAGCATGGCACTGCATTCACACTGAATGTGCCATTCAAGGGCAAACCTGTGCCATCTGTGGCATGGGCAAAGGAGGGAGTTGACCTCAAGGTCAGAGGAACCATTGAATCAACCGAATCCAGCACATCACTGACCATTGAGAATTCAACAAGGAATGACTCCGGTCAATATTCAATCACCCTCGAGTCCCCACTGGGAACAGCAACATTGCCGATGATTGTAAAGGTCCTCGACTCTCCAGGACCACCTGTTAATGTGAAGGTCACAGCAGTGACCCGAGACTCTGCCACCCTCACTTGGGAAACTCCAGAAAATGACGGTGGTGATGCTGTGAAGGCCTACCACATAGAAAAACGTGAAGCAAGTAAGAAGGCCTGGGTGGCGGTGACCAGCAACTGCCATGCACTGACATACAAGGTGACAGACCTTCAAGAAGGAGCCATCTACTACTTCAGAGTGGTTGGAGAAAACGAATATGGAGTGGGTGTCCCTCAGCATGCCAAGAATGGCACAAAGATTACAGGTAACATGCAGATGAAACACATGTAAAGCAAATGTAACCATATTTGACTTGGTAACATATTGTCAATGACCCTTCATGCATATTCCAATACTGAAGTCTTCTCAGGCTTCACACACATGTATGATTATTATTTTGTCTACTTTACAGAGGTGCCAAGTCCACCTATGAAACTTGGAGTTGCGGATGTTACCAAGGACTCGGTTACAATTATGTGGACGAGACCAGAATATGATGGAGGCAGCCGAGTGACTGGCTACCTTATTGATGCCCTCGAGAAAGGACAAACTAAATGGGTCAAGTGTGCTACTGTCAGAACTATGACTCACACTATCAAGAGCCTGAGGACTGGTGCAGAGTACTTCTTCAGAGTTTGTGCTCAGAACCATGCTGGGCTCAGTGAACCCAAGGAGATGATTGTACCAGTTGTTGTCAAGGAAATACACGGTATGATCTCAAGCTTGGCTTACGCATGTTCTAGCCTGCCTCATGTTGATTTAACTTAATGCATATTGTTAGGGTATCTTCACTTAATAGTAATGTAATTCATGTCAACAGAGGCTCCAGAGTTTGATCTGAAGAACTACCCAAAGAACACTGTCTATGTGAGAGCAGGCTTCAACCTGACCTTTGAGATTCCTCTCACTGGCAGACCCATGCCAAAAGTGACCATGTCTAAGAATAATGTGCTCATCAAAGGATCACAAAGACTGCTGACTGAGGTGACCCCAGAGAGTCTCATCATCACCCTCAACGAGAGCACTGCAAGTGATGCTGGCAAATATGAAGTCACAGCTTCCAATGTAGGTGGTACCACAAAGATCTTCATCATCATTGTGGTGCTGGACAGACCAGGACCCCCCATTGGGCCGGTTGAAATCGGAGAGGTTCGAGAAACCACCATATGTTTGAAGTGGGCTCCTCCAGAGTATGATGGTGGCAGCCCCGTCACCAACTACATCATCCTCAGGCGTGAAACCAGCACCCCGAACTGGACGGAGGTTTCGTCAAACATCGCTAGAAGTGCAGTCAAGGTGACAAAGTTAACCAAAGGAGAGGAGTATCAGTTCAGAATCAAGGCTGAGAATCGCTACGGTATCAGTGACCACATTGACACCAAACCAATCACAATCAAGTTACCATACAGTAAGTGAACTCGAGTCATCTCAACATTGTAAACTTAGCAATTCGTCTTAGCCTTTGTTATTGACAAATAAGACATCCATTCAGTTTGTTTCATGTTCTATTTATAATACAAATTAAGAGATTCAAAAGCTATGTCCAGTGGATATTCAGATGAGACGCTATATTTGAATAATAATAATTATGTCCTTTATGTCTTGATGCATGCAAATAATCCAGATAAGGGAAATCCCCAAAAAAGGTGAATGGGTTTAACTGGATCAGAAGTGTATTCAGAAACGTCTCATCACCCATACAGGAGCCATCTTCAGACGGAGCTGACTGCTGTGTCCCCATCCTTTGTACTGTTTATCAGGGTGGGGATGCTGCAGTCAGCTCAGACTGAAGATGGCTCCTGTATGGGTGATGAGACGTTTCTGAATACACTTCTGGTCCAGTTAAACCAATTCACCTTTTTTGTGATGTGTATCCTTTATATTGGGTAGAAATGAGTGAAATGTGTGAAGGGGTAATAACGTACTAATCCACTATTGTCACATGTCCTACTTTAGCATCAGTAACATTACTTCAAATCTATCCACTCCAGCCATTCCTGGACCTCCATCTACACCATGGGTCAGCTTTGTCTCTAGGGAGACCCTGACAGTCTGTTGGCATGAGCCAGTTCTTGACGGTGGAAATAATGTGATTGGCTACCACCTCCAGATGAAGGAAAGGACCAGCATCCTTTGGCAGAAGGTCAACAAGACAGCCATCACAGGAACTCAGTGGAGGGTTACCAATATATGCCCTGGCCTCATCTACGAGTTCAAAGTAGCAGCTGAGAATGCTGCTGGTATTGGAAAGATCAGCAAGACGTCTGAGGAGGTTCTGGCTATTGATGCCTGTGGTAAGTATTAGAGGTGGATTCACAGTTATTCTATTCACTTAACACCTACTGAAATGACCATTTGCTAATTAATACAAGAGAAAAATGGTCGGCATTGTTGAATTCACTACTTTTCCCAACCCCTTCTTTTTTGTGATGCTCCAGAACCCCCGTCAAATGTGCATGCCACAGAGGTCACTAAGAACTCAGTCACCCTTGCCTGGCAGAGGCCTCCATATGATGGAGGCAGTAAGATCATCGGATACAGCGTGGAAAGAAGGGAAGCTCCAAACGGCAGATGGGTTAAGGCCAACTTCACGAACATCATTGAGATGGGCTTCACTGTGTCTGGATTAAGCCAGGACGAATCCTATGAGTTCAGAGTCTATGCCAAGAATGCTGTCGGTTCAGTCAGCAACCCATCTCTTATCGCTGGCCCAGTCACGTGTGTTGATTCATGTGGTGAGTACTTTTTCCATATTCAGATGATCGCAATTTAGTTGACAAAAAACGTATTTATGTTTGCCATCTATCACCTTTCAGGTGCCCCTGCCATTGACCTGCCACCAGAGTACCTAGACGTGGTGCAGTACAAGGCTGGAGCCTCAGTAAAGCTCAGAGTAGGAGTCATTGCCAACCCTCTTCCAACCATTGAGTGGCTCAAGGATGGAAAGGAGTTGGCTGTTTCCTCTACAGTGTCCATTGAGAACACGACCGATTCCTCTGGTGTCTTGATCAAGGATGTAACTCGCCTCAACACAGGCACATATGAGATCAAGATCAAGAATGCTCTAGGCTCAGCTTCTGCATCAATCAGGATTCAAGTCCTAGGTACTAATACATGTACATATTAAAGCTATGTAGCATAGTTGTTGTTTTTTCATTTAGTTTGAACAAAGCACATTCTGATTGATAGATTTGAGCATCACAGGTATATTTGTCATCACATGCCATGTCTTTCCACCTACCCCCAGACAAACCTGGTCCTCCGGCTGGTGGCATCACCTTCAATTCCATCACAGCAGACAAGATCCTCCTGAGCTGGGAACCTGTGCCTGAGGCTGAGCAGGGTGGCTTCAATGTGACTCACTACATTGTTGAGAGGCGAGAGACCAGCCGAGTGGTCTGGTCTACAGTCTCAGACAAGTTGGAACAGACCCATGTTGCTGTCACCAAGCTTCTGAGAGGAAACGAATATGTGTTCAGAGTCATGGGTGTCAGTAAATATGGAGTTGGAGAACCACTGGAATCTGAGCCAGTTATTTCTAGGAATGCTTTTGGTAGGTGGTTCATATGACAAGTTGAGGAAGTATGTTGTATGATCTGAATTGTAAAATATGCTTTTTAAAAATCAAATTAAGCACATTTTAGCACTGACCCTGTTTTATAAAAAGCTTCACATTTCTCTTTCACGTCAAGTTTTTGTTCTACTTCTATAATCTTTGTGAGCAACATAGTGAAATTTGAATTATTTTGCACAAATGTAACACTGTAATCAGATTGTCTCTTCCATTTGTGTATCGCATTACACTCACATGTCTCGTATTCCCTCCCACAGTCACACCTGGTCAGCCTCGTACTCCCGAGGTGAGCACTACTACCAAGTCTACTATGGTGGTGGAATGGGATAAGCCAGGTGTTGATGGAGGCAGCGCTATCACTGGCTACTACCTGGAGAGACGTGACAAGAGGAGTCTGCGTTGGATCCGAGTTTACAAAGACCCCATCACCGACATCAAACAGACGGTGTACCATTTGACAGAAGGCCATGAATACCAGTACCGTGTCTGTGCCATCAACAAGGCTGGAGAAGGACCATTCTCGGATGTGTCTGACTACTACAAGGCTGACAATCCAGTTGGTAAGTGCTGATATCCAAATGCAAAACCAGGCTGTGACAGAATCGAATTTTGTTCCTATTTTTGCAGCACAAAATGTTAAAGTGCTGAAGTTTCAATCAGCTCCCCTTCCACTTTATTCTTGTTGTGTTTCTAATAGAGTGTGTTTTTTGAACGACAATACAAACATTGCTTACAAAAGCCTAAGAGCATGCATGCAAACTATATTCAGACTGAATTGTTATGCATCTAAATATGCTCACAAAAAGCTGTGAAATGGAATATAACCTCTCCTATAACTTGACCCTGTGCATCCCTCCAGTGTAATCTGTTTTCTGCTCAACAGAACTCCCAGATGAGCCTTGCAAGCTAAAGGTGGTGGATTCCACCAAGACCTCCATCACCCTAGGCTGGTCCAAGCCTGAATGGGATGGAGGCAGTGAAGTCACCAGCTACATGGTTGAGAAACTGATTGAAGGAGAAGAAGAATGGGCCCGGATTACATCCAAGGGAGAGGTCAAGACTACAGAGTACACAGTCCATGACCTGAAGCCAGGGATAAACTACTTCTTCAGAGTGTCTGCTGTTAACTGTGCTGGCCGTGGAGAGCCCCTGTCGATGACTGAACCAGTACAGGCTAAAGATATCCTGGGTTTGTTTAACATACGTTTAAAACTTTAAAATCATTTGGGGGGAACAGGCGATGCATGATGCTAATATTCGGTTAAAAAAGCCTTTTTTATTGCAAAGCTCATGAATACCCACACTTCAAATGATGAACAGGCAAGTCATATAGCTGAATAAGGTGAGGTTTGTGTGACCCGTTCTCTGTGTTCTTCATTGTTTCACAGAGGAGGCTCAGGTCGACCCTGATGTGGCCATGAGAACTCATTACATTGTGAAGGCAGGCAAAGATGTGGAGCTGTCTGTTCCTCTGAAGGGCAGACCTGCTCCTCATGTTTCATGGAGCAAGGGAGAGGAATGCATCAACAATGATCCCAAATATGAGTTCCACCATTCAGACACTAACTCTGTCCTCGTAATGCGTGAGGTGACCAAGCTTGACACTGGCAAGTATGTAGTGAAGATTGAGAATGGCGTGGGAGAGCCTAAAATGCTGACCCTGTCTGTGAAGGTCCAGGACACTCCCTCTCACTGTCGAAACCTGGTGCTGAAGGATGTGACCCGTGGAAGGATCACCCTTTGCTGGGATCCTCCACTCCTGGATGGCGGTGCTGAAGTCACCAACTACATTGTTGAAAAGAGAGACTCCTCTAAGAGAGCCTACTCTGCAGTGACAAGCAAATGCATAGACACAACGTATACCATGGAAGACCTTTCTGAGAAGACATCCTTCTTCTTCCGTGTGTTAGCTGAGAATGAGAATGGTGTTGGCGATCCCTGTGATACAGCTGAGCCAGTGAAGGCTACAGAGACCCCGGGACCCGTCAAGGAGGTTACTATGAAGGACTCATCTAAGACCTCTGTCACTCTACAGTGGCTGAAGCCTGATTATGATGGTGGCAGCATCATTTCTGACTATGTCATTGAAAAGAGACTCAAAGAACAGGAAGAGTGGTCCCTGGGAGGCACCAGCAAACACTGTGAGTTTGAAGTGAAGAAACTTAAGGAGCACTCAGACATGTTCTTCAGAGTTGCTGCCAGGAATGAGAAGGGACAAGGTGACTTTGTTGAGGCTGGGCCCATAATGGTGATCGACTACATAATCACACCTGAGGCCTGCCTTGCAGACTACCCAGATGGTTCTGTCCGTGTACGCCTTGGTCACAATGTGCACATTGAGCTGCCATACAAGGGAAAGCCCAGACCTTCCATTCTGTGGCTGAAGGATAACCTACCTCTGAAGGAGAGTGACCAGATCCGTTTCAAGAAGACAGAAAACAAAGCTACTCTGATGATCAAGAATGTGACCAAGGATAATGAGGGAAAATACACTCTGACACTGGACAATAATGTCAACAGAAAGTCTTTCCATATCTATGTTATTACCCTGGGACCCCCATCCAAGCCTGTTGGACCCATTCGCCTGGATGAGGTGAGAGCTGAAACCATCATGATCTCTTGGGATGAGCCCAATGATGATGGTGGCGGAGACATTACCAGCTACTCTGTAGAGAAGCGTGATACCTCCCAGCCTGACTGGAAGATGGCCTGTTCCAGTGTAGAGGGAACTCAATTCAAGGTTCCCAACCTAATTAAGGGTGCTCAGTACCAGTTCAGAGTGTGTGCTGAGAACCGATATGGAGTAAGTGAACCTCTGGTCTCACAGATGATCATTGCCAAACACCAGTTCAGGCCTCCGGGCCCACCGGGCAAGCCTGTGGTGTACAATGTCACCAACGATGGCATGACCATCCAGTGGGAGCAGCCTATCTACGATGGTGGCACGCCAATCCAGGGCTACCATGTGGAGAAGAAGGAGAAGAACAGTATCATGTGGCAGAAGGTCAACACTTTTCTGGTTACTGAGAGGGAGTACAGGATTCCAGGCTTGATTGAAGGTCTAGAGTACAACTTCAGGGTGTATGCCCAGAACGACGCTGGCTTTAGCCGCATGAGTGATGAGAGTAAGACGACCATGGCCGTCTCTCCTGTTGGTATGTATTATTTCAGAAAATTCTGATCAGCTAATACATCATTCAAAATGACCACCACATTTAGAGAATTGTTGAGAAGATGTTTAACGAGGCTATTTTAAAGAGAAAGCCCAAATTCATGACTTACTTTGATTAATGTCTTTACGCTCAATGATGCTCAATGATCCTGGTAAGGAAATCACAGAAAGTTGAATCAGTTCATACAGATCCAATGTTTAGAAGGAGAAATGCTTCATCACTCATCCAAGTGACCTCTTCAGTCTCAACTGTGGTACATAACACCGCAGGTATCCCCGACTGTGGGGAGCCTGCAGTGTTATGGAGTATGAACGTGTCCTATTTAGACTTTCTGTGATACTTTGATTAATGTGTAAAATGATTCATCTTTCTTTTCAGACCCTCCTAGCCAGCCCGACTACATTGACATCACTAGTGACTCAGTGACCCTGAAATGGGATGCCCCCAAACGAGACGGAGGCAGTAAGATCACTGGTTATAACCTCGAGAAACGCCAAGGAAAGGGCCGTTGGTTCAAGGCTAACTTGACTGATGTTCACGACTGCCAGTATACTGTCACTGGCCTAACTACAAATGAGCGTTATGAGTTCAGAGTCATTGCCAGGAATGCTATTGGTGTTGTCAGCCCACCATCCAACTCTACTGGCTTCATTGTGGTCAGAAATGAGAATGGTGAGTGTTGAACAAATTAATTGGCTTTTGTTTGGTAGGTTTACCAATGTGCATAAAAGCCTTGAGAAATAGGAAGTTTAAGACGCATCATTTAAGCTACACAAAACACAAGTAAAATGTATAAGACCATATATAGTATGGTGGTATACTAAACATTTTCAACAACCGTTTTGATGAATTGCTCTACTTAAGTTTAATTCTTCTGAAACTAAATGCACATTTTTATGTGCATTTAAATGAATAAATGTAAATTAACTCACTGTTTTATTCCCCAATCTAGCTGCTCCAAATGTTGAGTTTGGTCCAGAGTACTTTGAGGGTCTCACAGTAAAGGCAGGAGACAACATCAGACTGAAGGTGACCATCAGTGGTCGCCCTGTTCCCAAGGTAGTTTGGTACAGGGATGGTGTGGAGATCACCAAAAAAATGATGGATATTATCAATGTGGCTGGATCCAGCACTCTGTTTGTAAGGGACGCTGACCGTACACATCGTGGTCTTTACACTGTGGAGGCTACCAATGGCACTGGAACAAAGAAGGAGAACATTATTGTGCAAGTCCAAGGTACACAACTTTGTCAGATTTCAATTCTCGTCACACTATTTAGTCAATAAGTCATTGATCATTTTCTTTGATAAAAAAATCCGATCTACTTGTTAATTTTTTCATTATTTTCTGCTGTAATTCAGACACCCCTGGAGAGCCAGTGGGACCTATCACTTTTAGTAACATCTCCGAGGGCAAGTGCACCCTGTCTTGGCATCCTCCGGAGAATGATGGCTGCTCCGAGGTCTCTCACTACATCATTGAAAAACGCGAGACCTCCAAGATATCCTGGACTCTGGTGTCAGATGACAGAAAAGAGTGCACCTTCAATGCCACCAAGCTCATCAAAACCAATGAGTATCAGTTCAGGGTTTCTGCTGTAAACAAGTTTGGAGTAGGCAGACCTTTGGACTCAAGCCCCATTATTGCCCGGTTGCAATACAGTAAGTTCAGAGATGAAAATCACTCTTTACATTTAATAGTAACCATCATTTAAAGAGTTTTCTGATATACACATACTCCACTCAAAGTTTTATATTGTTCCCCGTCACACTGAATTTACATTTGAGACAAAATATTGAAATGTTTCCATTATTTTCTCCATATGTTTACTGAATCTAAACTGTCAATGCTTCTCCCAGCTGTTCCTGATGCTCCAGGCACTCCTGATGCCACCGAGGTGACAGGAGAAAGCATTACTCTGGCCTGGACCCCTCCCACATCTGATGGAGGAAACCCCATCCAGTGTTACATCCTGGAGAAGCGTGAGAAAAAGACTGTCCACTTCTACAAGGTGATCAGTAAAAAGCCCATTACTGAATGTGCTCACAAGGTGCTAAACCTGACAGAAGATGTGGAGTATGAATTCCGCGTTATGGCTTTGAACGATGCTGGTGTTGGAGCTCCTAGCAACATATCCATGCCCATCAAGGCTGCAGAGCCCAAGGATATCCCATGTGCTCCATCAGTAGTGTGTGTGTCTGACTCCACTAACACTTCCATCAGTCTGGAATGGACCAAACCTGTAGATGATGGAGGTATGGAGATCTTGGGCTACATTATCGAGATGGTAAAGGGACACGAGGAGGAGTGGAAGAGAGTGAATGAGGAACTGATTGTTGAGACAACTTACACTGTGACTGGTCTGGAGACCGGAGCTGAGTACAAGTTCCGTGTTGCAGCTGTCAATCATATGGGTAAGGGTGAGAAACAGGAGACTCCAGAACCTGCTCAAGCTGTAGACAGACTGACTCCACCACAAGTTGACATAGATGCCAGCTTCAAGCAGACGCATATCATCAAGGCTGGTGCCTCAGTGTGTCTGGGCATCCATTTCAGAGGAAAGCCTGTTCCCACAGCCACCTGGGTGAAAGAAGATGGAGAGCTGGGTGTCATGTCAGAGATTGTAAGTACTGACAGTTACACTTCACTGACCATTGAAAACTGCACCAGAAATGACTCGGGTAAATACGCCATTACCCTGGAGAATACCAGCGGCAATGAGACCATTACCTTCAACGTCAAGGTGATGGATACCCCAGGACCTCCACAAGCTTTGGGCTTTAAGGAAGTGAGTAGAGGGTCAGTCACACTCATTTGGCAGCCTCCTCTCAATGATGGTGGAGCCCGCATCCATCACTACATCATAGAGAGGCGTGAAGCCAGCCGCCGCACCTGGCAGCAATCAGGGGGCAAATGCACTCAACCAATTCTAAAGATCCAAGACCTGCTGGAGGGAGTGCCATACTTCTTCAGAGTCTCAGCAGAGAACCAGTATGGTCTGGGTGAGGCCTTTGAACTTACTGAGCCTGTTATTGCCACAGCGGAGCCTGCAACTCCAAAGAGACTAGACATTCTGGACACCACAGACAGTTCTGTTTCTCTGGGCTGGCCGAAACCAGAGCACGATGGTGGAAGCCGTATCCAATGCTTTGTTATTGAGGCTAAACCTAAGGGTACAGACAAATGGATCGTAGTTGGAAACACCAAGAACCTCACCTATATGGTGGAGAAGCTCAACAAAGGTGATGAGTATGACTTCCGTGTAAAGGCCAAAAATGAAGCTGGCTTCAGCCAGCCTAGGGAGAGTTTTGCCTCTGTGCTGGTCAAGGAACCACACATCGAACCTGCTGCTGACCTCAGTGAGATCTCCAACCAGCTCATTACATGTAGGTCCGGCAACACCTTTGCCATTGAGGTTCCCATCAGTGGAAGACCTGCTCCTAAGGTGAGCTGGAAGCTGGGCGAGCTGAAGCTCAAGAACTCAGACAGAGTCTCCATCACAGTTTCAAAGGATAGAACCAGTATCTCAGTCAAGGAGGCCATGAGAGGAGATGGAGGTAAATATTACCTGACCCTGGAGAACGTTGCAGGAACAAAGACCTTCACTGTCGCAGTCAATGTTATTGGAAGACCCAGCCCTCCCAGTGGACCTATACATATTTCCTCCATCACTTCGGAGTCCTGTGTGGTTGACTGGGAGCCTCCAGAGGATGATGGTGGCACGGACATCACCAACTACATTGTGGAGAAGCGTGAGTCTGGCTCCACCGCCTGGCAGCTGATCAATTCCAGTGTGAAGCGCACATCTCTTCATGTCAGTCACCTGACCAAGTATATGCAGTATACTTTCAGGGTGTGTGCTGAGAACAGATTCGGCGTAAGCAAGTCCACCGAGTCTGAGACTATTGTTGCTGAGCATCCATTCAGTGAGTACAATTCATCAACTCTAACTCTACTGAAGCTAAACTAGCATGCAACAATGGAATCTCATGTGTTCGATGAGGTTGTTTTGCTAGAGGAATATTACAGTGGAATAATACTATTTAAAATGGGCATGCGTGTAAGGATTCACATTTAAAATGTGTATCAAACTAAGCCCCAACATAAAGGTCACAGCCTATGATGTGGTTTTGCCATGTGTTACCTGGGACTAATCCAAGTTATGCATCTTGTTTTCATCACAGCACCTCCTGGACCACCAACACGACCCACAGTTTTTGGTGTTACTGCCAATACCATGAACATCAAATGGGAGGAACCATACCATGATGGTGGCAGCAAGGTCACAGGCTACTGGATAGAGAAGAAGGAGAGAAATACCATCCTGTGGGTGAGGGAGAACAAAATTCCATGCTTCGAGTGTTACTACAAACTGGAATCTCTAGTTGAAGGCTTGGAATACCAGTTTAGAATCTACGCCATGAACAGTGCCGGCCTGAGCAAAGCTAGTGAGGCTTCCAAGAGGTCTGTGGCTCAGAACCCTGTTGGTGAGTATCGATCCATTTTCATTCATGTGTACAGTGATACTACTTCAATTTTATAGATGTGTAACTAGCACAAACTCAAAAAGCGTCCTGCCTTCAACATGGGAGTGTTTGTCCCAAAGGCATCCAAAAGTATTTGACAGGATAAGGTTCCCTGGTGAAACTAATAAATTGTACAACAAAATATATAATAAAACTGAAAAATGATTCCTGATCATTCTGGACCTAAATGTAATGTTGAGGTCTGTAGTGGTGTTGTACTGTTTAATCTGGTGAATGTTTTCCAACTTTCTGCCCACTTCAGATCCACCAAGTAAGCCTGAAGTCACCAATGTTACCAGATCCACAGTCTCCCTGAAATGGTCTTCCCCACTAAATGATGGTGGCAGCCCTATTGTGGGATATATTATTGAGCGTAAGCCATACACCCTGACAGGCGAAGGTCGCTGGTTGAAGTGCAATTATACTAATGTGACTGATACTTTCTTCACCGTCACCGCCCTGGGGGAGGGAGAGCCGTACGAGTTCAGAGTCATTGCTAAGAATGCCAGTCAAGTCTTCAGTTTGCCCTCCGAGTCTACTGGGTCTGTGCAGTGCAAGACTGACTTTGGTAAGATGTTCCCCACTACCGGTGCATTTCCTTTTAGTCTATACAATATGACGATAGCTTAAAACCATCAAATAGTTTTAGCAACAAAAGAGGACACATTTGTATTTCACCACAAATGCTAGAACTACTACAGTAATTTATTCAGAACACATCCAGTTTATTTGCATAGCCCAAAATAAGAAGATAGCTCTGAAGGGCACACATTTCATAAGCTTGCTATCCGAGACAGCCTCTGAACATTGAGATGCTCTGACAAACAAACAAAAATAAAAATCACATTATGCAAATTGTGGCCTTTTCCTGCTTTACAGAGCCTCCAAAGGCCCAACTGGACAGCAAACTCCTGTCTGACACTGTGACCATTAGAGCTGGTTCTGATCTAGTTCTGGATGCTGCTGTGGGTGGCAGGCCTGACCCCAAATCCTCCTGGTCCAAGGGGAAAAAGGAGCTGGAGCTGTGTGAGAAGTACCACCTGCAGTACACCCCTACTAGAGCCATGGCCATCATCAAGTTCTGTGATCGAGATGACACTGGAAAGTACATCCTTACTGTCAGGAACGTCAGCGGGACCAAGACTGCTGAAGTTAACGTCAAAGTGCTCGGTGAGTTAGAGATCTGATTTATTTATTTTGAGTATTAATTTTCAATTTAGGAAACCATAAGATTTTTCTGTACATATGGTCCCGATAAGTGGATTCTTCCTTCAGATACCCCTGGAGTGTGTGAGGGCAGCATTAGAATCCACCAAATCACCGAAGAGTCCTGCAGTCTGAGCTGGAAGCCACCACTGGAGGATGGCGGTGATGAGGTGACACACTACATTGTGGAGAGGAGGGACACGAACAGGCTAAACTGGGTTATTGTGGATCCAGAGTGCAAGGGACCTACCTGCAACATAACCAGATTGTTCAAGAATACAGAGTACCTGTTCAGAGTCAGAGGGGTCAACAAGTATGGAGAAGGGGTCTACCTGCAGTCAGAGCCCATGATTGCCCGGAATACATTCAGTAAGTACGACTGCTGCCTGATAGTTAAGATCCCAAGTCTACCTCTACCTTATGGTTCAAGTGCTGAAACAGATGATCAGCGTTTTGTCACAAAGTGTTAAGCTTAACATTAGTACACCATAAAGCTGGTGGATTGAAAATAGATTGACTAGAGGAGGATGAATTAGGAATTGATGAGCCAGATATTGCAGGTTCAAACTCATCCAGCCTTAATCTCCCACACTCCATCCAAGTCTGTGTAAACCCCCGCAACATCGGAATTAATCATGACGTGTGAAAATAGACTTCTCAGTTAACTAAGGATACATTTGATCTCTGCTAATGATCATCAATAGCACTTTGTTCTTGATGTATTAACCTTTGAGTAACAAAAATGATGTTTTCCTGCCAGCTGTGCCCTCTCCTCCTGGAGCTCCAGAGATCCTGGCATCAGGAAAAGACTTTGCCACCATTGAGTGGCTGAAGCCAGAGAGCAATGGTGGCAGTGAGATCCTCCACTACCTGGTGGAGAGACGTGAGAGGAAGAGCGCCCGCTGGGTTAAGGTAAACCGAGATGGCGCTCACCTTGACACCACACTGAAGGTGTCCGCTCTGACTGAAGGAAACATCTACCAGTTCAGAGTAACTGCCATCAACAAGGCTGGAGAGAGTGAAGCCAGTGAGGTGTCACTCTATGTGGTCTGCAGAGTGCCAACATGTGAGTACTTATTTAGTCATACATTGTATTGTCTTCAAGAAACGGAATTTTCTGTGCTCAAAAGAATTGACTTCAAAAAGCAGATTTACTCCAAAATGCTTTAAATTCTCTAATCCCACTATCTATATTTATAAGAAACATCTCAGTCGTTGAACAGATGACCTCATCCAGAGCAGCTATGAATGAATGCAACTGTAGACTAAGCTCCAGTTTTACTCTCGATCGTGACGTGGATACAGGGTCATTATACTTGAGGGAGTAGATATGCCAGTGCCATGATTATGGAGACATTCAGTCCTCTATTCTCCCACCTCAGGCACCCCTGCTGCTCCTTCCATCCCACGTATCACCGACACCCATGCTGATAGCATCAGTCTGGCCTGGTCCCGTCCATTGGAGGATGGAGGAACCGATGTGATTGGCTATATTCTGGAGATGCAGGAGGCTGGTGCTATAGAATGGACCAAAGCTCAAGAGAAGACCCTGAGGGGTACAGAACATGTGGTGACGGGTCTTTCTTCTGGTAAAAAGTATTGCTTCAGAGTGGCTGCCATCAACGTTAACGGCACAGGAGACTTCACCGAGCCATGCCCTGAGACAGAACCAGTTGATAGAATCGGTAAGTATTCATCTCGCTATGGAAAAAGATCATAAGGTCCACCTTTTTCTGTATTAACTATATTCTCCCTCCTTTCCATAAGTCAGAAACTCTTTTGGATCTTAACATTTTACATTTACACCTTATGCATTGAGCTAAGGCTCTTATCTAGACCCAGTCAAAGATGGGCATCCAGACTTGACCAGGTTTCTTATCATGTGAGCTAAGAAACTCTATGACATCTGAGGATTTTGTTCTAGTTTTGTAATGACTTTTCTCCTGAACACAGAAACTCCTGACTTTGAGCTGCATGATGACCTGAAGAAGACAATCTGTCTCCGTGCTGGCGGCTCACTGCGTCTGTTTGTTAATGTGACTGGACGTCCTGCCCCATCCATCACTTGGAGCAAACCTGGTGTTGACCTCCACAGCCGTGGCTTCATTGAGGTCACCAGCTCTTCCACCACTCTCATCATTGATAAGGTGCACCGCTATGATGCAGGCAAATACACCTTGGTGGCTACAAACTCGGCTGGCAAGCAAGAAGTCAACATTCTCGTCAAGATCTATGGTAAGATGATATAGAACCTCAAGGAATAAAATTACATATATGTGTGTGTGTGTGTGTGTGTGTGTGTGTGTGTGTGTGTGTGTGTGTATATTAGTCAGTAAACTGTCACTGTTCAGCTACATGGCAGAATTCATAATGAATCTTTGAGACTTGATTTGATGAATTTAATAATGAATGTTTCTCCTATTAGACACTCCGGGGCCACCAGGACCAATCAAGATTAAGGAGCTAACTAAGGAGTCTGCCATCATCTCCTGGGATGCCCCTCTAGTGGACGGTGGAGCACCCATTAATAATTATATCATTGAGAGACGCGAGGCTTCCATGAGGGCCTATAAAACGGTTACCTCCAAGTGCACCAAGACTTCCTTCAAGATTGACGGTCTGATGGAAGGCATGCTGTACTATTTCAGAGTCCTCCCAGAGAACATCTATGGTATTGGTGAGCCCCGTGAGACCCCAGATGTCATCTTGGTGTGTGAGGTGCCTCGGCCACCACAGAAACTAGAGTTGGTAGATGTGACCAAGACAACAGTCACTCTGGGATGGGAAAAGCCTGAGCATGATGGTGGTAGTAGGCTGACAGGCTATGTTATCGAGGCCTGTAAGTTCGGTACTGACAAGTGGATGAAGGTAGCCACAATGAAGACCACTGACTTTGAACACACTATTGAGAAGCTGAATGAGAATGAGCAGTATCTCTTCAGAATCCGAGCTGTCAACAGCAGAGGAGCCAGTGAGCCCAAAGAGATTGTTACAGCCATCACAGTAAAGGAACAACGAGGTGAGACGCAGGGTCACATTAATAGTTTACCATAGGATTGTACTTCACATAGTGTAATTTATTTTGGTGGCATCATAGAAATGAGCACAGCAGAATATTTGACACATACAATACCACTCCCACAATAAACCGTCCAACCAGCTGTTTCCATGTAAATGATGATGTCTTTGACTTTCTCCAACAGTCATGCCTATGGTGGACCTGTCCAGTATTCCTCATAAGGTGGTCAATGTCCTCGCTGGTAAAACACTTGAGCTGGATTTGCCGATCATTGGCAGACCCCCACCCTTCTGCTCCTGGTACTTTGAAGATAACAAGATGAAGGTCACCGACCGCATTAAAATCCAGAGCACTGGAAAGTTCTCCAAGCTCAGCGTGTCAGACACCACCATCGATGACACTGGAGACTACACTCTAGAGGTGAAGAACGTCACTGGAGTGACCACCGTGGCCATCAAAGTCATCATCCTCTGTAAGGAACTGCCCTCTCTTAACATATGTTTGTCTTCAGGTTCTCAGAATGCTACATTTACAGCTCTGTATATTTTAGACATTTAGCTGAAGTTCAGTGTGACTTAAAAGAATCAGTAAGTGAGCTTCAGTTTCCAGAGCACTCGTGTTACTGTTTACAGTCTAGTAGAACTCAAGTGATGCTCCTTTCTAGACACTCAAGCTGAAGTGTAAAAGCCAGTTGAATATGACACGTCTTCTTTCATTTGACCAAAACTAGATCAACATTATAATGGTAACCTTTTTTCCCCCAGCCAAGCCCGATGAACCAAGGGGACCAATCAGATTTGAGGAGATTGACGCCACCTCTGTTACCTGTAGTTGGAATCCTCCAGCTAGAGATGGTGGAGCTCCCATCAGCGGTTATGTGGTAGAGCAGCGTGATGCTCACAGGCCTGGCTGGATCCCTGTCCATGACTCTGTCAGCAGACCGACATTCAAGTTTGAGAACTTGATTGAGGGAGATGAATATGTGTTCCGTGCAGCCGCTGTGAACCACTATGGCACTGGAGAGTTCCTCCAATCTGAGATTGTCATGTGCAAGAGCCTAAAGCGTAAGAACCCCTTTCTTCTCACACACACAGATTTAGCCTGCACATAATACTAGTCAGGAATTAATGTGGAGTCAGGCGTAAACTGTAAAATAGGTTTGACCTGTATCACTTAAAAAGCATAGATTTTTGTTTGGTCAGTAGTTATAATGATTTCTCAAATGACTTTATCCATCCATCCATCCATATATATATATATATATATTTACATATACATCCAT
>OMLC01098088.1:0-35687 GCA_900302585.1 Regalecus glesne
CAAGCGGTCACTGTCGACACTGATGACAGTGTTGATCTGTCTTCTGGTGCTGTGTCCTCTGTAGAGGTGGAAGACTTCCACGTGGAGGTTACAGCCAGTGAGGAGTCGGTGAGGGTGGGGCAACCTTTCAACATCACCTGTGTGGCCCACAGTGCACTGGCCTCTCAGCAGCAATGGATCCATCCTAGAAAACAGGTAAGACAATTCTCTCTACGCCCTTTATTCTCTCTCTCTCTCTCTCTCTCTCTCTCTCAGTTAAGTGAGATGATGCTAAACTGATAAGATGTCCCAGAGCAGCCAGCAGCGGGACTTTAATCAATGAACAAACATCTAGATGTTCACAGCACAAACCCCTCAGCCTATTCTTGTTCACAGCTGTTTATATACTTTATAGATGCCCATACAGGGGGTTCTGTGTTGATGTGCTGAAACACCCATTACTTGGCAAATGTGCCAGATGCTAGGACACCCCGACCATTCCTTGCTATGTTTATCCAAGAAAACAGGAAGTATACCTTGAGACTTTGCCAGCACCAATCCCTTCACGATTCTGCCCAAATAACAGGAAACACCTTTTATTGACTACACCCTTTGAGAGTTTGACAGCACAAATGCTGTCTCTCTCTCTCTCTCTCTCTCTCTCTCTCTCTCTCTCTCTCTCTCTCTCTCTCTCCCTATGTCTCTCTGTCTCTGTCCCTCTCAGCCTTTCTTCCCTTGGTCTCTCTTCTGAGCGTTTGTCCGCGTTACTCTCCTGGCCATGTCTGTAATTACTTAAGGTTTTCATTGCACATACTTGGCTCCTGTCTCCCTTGCGCTCCTTTCATCTATCTCCCGCCATGGTTTCTCTCCATGTCATTTGTCTACAAAGCAGGTTTACGCCTTAATTTGGTTTTAAATAAAAAGGAATGTGCTGGACTCAAACCTGGTAGGGGAGAGGAATGTAGCCAGTGACGGTATAGCGATAACAAAGTATGTGTTGGGGAAGCAGGAGCTAAATATTATGTCTTTACTACAAGGACCACCGTCAAGTGGCCCGTTACTGTGGCTCAGCCAAATGACCCAGCCCTGTGTGATACAGGGAGACAGTGATGAAAAGTTGTTTGTTAAACTCCAGGAGGAATGGCTCGAAGGAGGAGACAGTTCAAAAGAAAGGGGTTTAGTAAATCCTCTGACCCCTTTTACCTAGAGATGTGCAGGGCAGATACAGGTCCTGCCTCCCCAAGACTTCAGTGGGCCCAACAAATCAGTTTATGCATCAAGTGTGTATGAAATGTAGATGAGAGAGTGTGGCAGAGGTTTACTTTCTTTCCATTACCTGAGTGTGTGTGTGTGTGTGTATCTATATTTGTGTGTGTGTATGTGCCCAAGTCTCTTGTCATAATTCCTCCTGCACTTTGTGAGAAACTGTCTGTTTTAGTGTGTGGGATTCCTCTAAGCCCTTTTCCAGAGGCAGTGGGGTTCAGAACACAGCACTCCTGACTCCTGGCTCTGGTCTCAGTTGCAATTACAGGCTTTTAAAAAGCCCTGGGATCCTGATTTATCTGTTATGGACCAGCAAGTGTTTTAGCCATTAGCCTTCACCAGCCCTGCACATTGTTCCTGATAAATGGATGTAAACTTTATACCTGAGATGGGAAAGCCCTGAGCAAGGGAGAGGAGGGACGAGGGGAAAATACCCACATGTCTGAAGAAGTGCTTGTTTTCCTTTGTCACTATATAGGCATCTGTGTAAATTCAACATGTAGATGCTAAATGCTCTTTGTGTATGTGGTTCTCCCTCTCTTCCAGGCTATGGATGCAATTCAGACTAAACAGACTTTGCCAGGCCGAGTCATCTACACCCTCAGCATCCCACAAGCTACCTCCCAGGACAGTGGTATCTATGAGTGCTCCGTCACTCACGAGACTACCGGAGACATCAGAGCCAACAGGGTGGCTGTCACCGTTTTTGGTACAATCTCAGTTCTCGCCTGACACATCGTCCTTAAGGATGCCTTGGAGGGTAGCTGGTAGCACTAGCACTGTAATGGCCAGAGCTAGAGCTCATATCCCATTAGATCAATTGAGTCGATCCAAATTTATTCTGTTTTGCTGATGGCTCAATCAGTTCTGAATTGTGCTGTTAGGGGTGTTCAGAAATAGTGTTCTACCATCTCACAGTAAAGGAACACCTCTGCTTTCATCATTAACTACTATGGTTTATGGGATGGTTTCAACAGATGTGTGCCAGACGTTCTTTTCTCCTCATCTCTCTCTCTCTCTCTCTCTCTCTCTCTCTCTATCTCTCTCTCTCTCTCTCTCTCTCTCTCTCTCTCTCTCTCCCTCCCTCTTCTTTCTAGCTGTCCTCTTCCTGCTCCACATTCCCTAGATTTTTTTCTTAAATGTCATGTTCTCTAGATTCTAACCTCAACCCAGCATCATCAGTCAAACTTTTCTCTTTGCTCTCTTTTCCACCTAGGCTATCTGTTTGTCATCTTTTATCTCACTGTTTGTCTCTGCAGAGGAGAACGCCTTTGTGACACTGGACCACAGTGGGATAGGTGCGGTGGAGTTTGTCAGTCTGTTAGAGGAGACGGAGTTTACCATTCTTATTGATGCTGAGCCCGCCCCCAAGGTGACGTGGCTGAAAGATGGTTACCCCATGTCAGAGAACTACTACTTCCTCACCAAAACCAGCCACCTTCAAGGGAATAGGTGGGGGTCACATTTTACTTTACTTTTTTAATTTAATCTGTACCTCTTGGTGGGCCCCAGTGGCTCAGTGGTAGAGTATGTGCTTCTGGAACTCATGAGCTAGATTTTGTGGGTTCGAATCCACCGTGGGGTGTCAGGAAGGGCATCTGGACTTAATCACCCACACTCCATCTTAAGTCCGTGTCCGCCCCCATATGTGAGGACTAATCATGACACATAGCAATAAAGCTATATTTAATCCATACCTCTAAAATGGTGGATTTTGTGTTCTAAAGTTTGAACCTGACTGAGATGAGCAACCTTAACAAAGGTGTGGATTGGATTTCCTCCAACAGGTATCAGAGTATTCTGACACTACGGCAGCCTCTAGAGAAAGACAGTGGGAACTACACCATCGTAGCCATCACTGGCTCCCGCAATGCCCAGTTCTCCTTTACAATCAAAGTCAAAGGTAAGCAGAGGGTTTTGGAGAAAAAAGATCAGGTTTTGAACCTCTTGCGTGTGGTTCGGTTATGTGTGGCTGAGACTTACATGTGAACTTTTGCTCAGCCCCTAGCACAATACTATTCCCGCCAGCCTCGGCCCCTCAGCTGCTGCCCCAGATGGAGGAGATGGTGGTCACCCTCCACACGTCCTTCACCCTGACCTGCCGTGGAGAGGCAGAACTGGCCTGGGAGACACCCGTCTACGTGCCAGAGCAGACCCAGGAGGACAACAGCGGTCTCTTTGTCACCACCATCACTGTGGACATTGCCACTGCTGCGCACACTGGTTTCTACATTTGCTATTACAATGGAGGAAACTCCACAGAGGAAATAGAAGATTCCAGTATTTATATCTATGTACCAGGTATGAAGTAGGTCTGTCACGAGTAATCAATTAACCCAATTATTTCAGTAACCTCCATTATTTTGAATGTAGAAAAATCCTTGATCATAATTAATGATAATCAAAGTCTCATTTTGATATCTTGATGTGTGTCTAAACATGCATGGAAACCGACCTGTAGGGCAGCAAAGCATTCAGACGGCATGTAGATGATGCAGAGGATTGTTGAAGTTGAGAGATTTGTAGGTTAAAAAAAAATTAGCCAAAAACACTATAGAAAAAAATGTTTGACAATTTTCAATTCAAACTCAGAGGAAATGTAAGCATTGCAAAGCTGATCTTGCTTAGCATGGTGCAACGTCCATACTGCAGCACCTCTGCAGAAAGCATCTATGATTGCAAATGCAGGGTTTAATTTGATTGGCACTTTCCTATATACTCGATGTCACCTAATATTGAAATATCAAAACAGGGATGGGAGCATAGCCCAGAAATTAAAAAGCATTTCATAACAATGGAGATATTTCCTCCCAGTGGGCAAAATATGGGAAGCTAAGTATAGCAGTTATAATGTCAATTGTAAGTGTTTACAAGATGAGGGACAGACAACAGCACAGTGGGAGAGCAGTTGTCACTGTTGCCTCACAGCAAGAAGGTTCTGGGTTCAAATCCTGCCCCAAGTCCTTTCTGTGTGGAGTTTATATGTTCTCCTTGTGTCTGCATGGGTTTTCCCCCAGGTACTCTTATCTGATGTGAGGGTCTAAGGACAGGATGTTGGGTTAATGTAACGTCCACTGAGGGAGGCAAATTGTTAATTTTTGATAATGGGCTATAAAAATAAAATTGACTTGACCTGAATCTGGTTTCACCCCACCATCAAAAAGACATGCATGTCAGGGTTGATAATCCTACCTGTGCCCCTGAGTAAGGCAATAGGAAAAAGAACAGGTCCCCAGGTGTTGCAGTTGCTCTCTGCCCTGTATAATAGGATGGGTGAAATGCAGATACATTTTTTTGCATGCATTTTCAATGACAAATGAATAAAGCCTCTTTAACAAATATCCCATTTTAATCCCGACTCAGATCCGGATGCTCCCTTTGTTCCCTTGGTGCCCTTTGGCAACCACATATTGTCCAACCACGAGGAGATGGAGATCCAGTGTCGTGTGTCAGATCCCACGGCCAACGTGACCCTGATCAATGTTGAGACGCAGCAGCCTGTGCCTAGCATCTATGACAGCAAGCGGGGTGCAGTGGGGATGTTCAATGCCGGAACTTACGTCTGCAAGGCTGTCATTAATGGAGAGGAACACTACAGTGAGGAGTACATCGTCCATGGCTGGACAGGTGGGTGTATTTGTGTGTAGCATTTCACAGAATTTCTCTTACACTTTGGTTGACCTTAGTTTGGCCAGAGGGTATTAAAACTGTATTTACTTTTCAGCTGGCTCTGAGCTGCAGGTAGAACTTAAGGCCCAACGGACTGCTCTGCTGGTGGGGGACACCATCACAATTAACTGTCTGGCCCGGGGGTCTATGATCCTGGAGGATCACTGGAAATATCCTGGAAAGCTGGTGAGGAGCATCTACAAGTCATCCCATGCACCAGTAACTCAATGTCCTACTTCAATGAGTTTCACTGGGTAGGGTAAATGTACTTCGCAGATTATTTGGGGTCTTGGAAGTGAAAATAGCTTGAAAATGTTTGTGCTTGCAGGCTGACCGTGGCATCAAGTCAGTACGTGAGAACAAGAGGGATCAAGAAATTCATTACTCCCTGACAATCCCTCAGGCTTCAGCCAAAGACAGCGGCATCTATGCTTGTTCCATAACAGATATTATCAGTAACGAGAGCCAAACAAAAGAGCTTGCTGTTACTGTCTATGGTACGAATACTTGTAAACCAACCACAAAGTCTCATCCTTCAGCTGTGTGTTTTTTGCTTGTAGCAAATATAATGTAAGATAATTTTATGGCATATAAACATGTCTGTGGTAGAACAAATGGATTCCCTTATCCTAAATGACTGTAATCTCACGAGTTGTCTTTCTCTCTTTCCTAACAGACAGTGCGTTCGTATCTCTGTGGCCAGAATTCAACTCCGAGGAATCAGCAAATCTCGATGAGGTTCGAGAGTTCAAAGCTATCATTGACTCTTTCCCTAACGCCCACGTTACCTGGTTCAAAGATGGCCTCTTACTCAATGATGTGGCCGCGGAGATCACAACCAGCCTTCGGCAACTCAGTGAGACCAGGTGAAGCTTACATCAGTCCGCAGGGAACCACCCTGCGTTGCTTAGCAACATGCATTTGGCAGCTTGAGCTGCCAGACCTATAATAATCTACTGGTATTTTCATACAATACCACTGTCTGATTACGGTTGGGTGGTTGTTGTTTTTTCAAGGTACCAGAGCGTGCTGACTCTGATCAGGGCCAAGGAAGAGGATAGCGGGAATTACACCATCCAAGTGGAGAATGGAAACCAGAGCCGCAGTCATAGCTTTGGCCTGCAGGTCAAAGGTGAGGGAGAGGAATGCTCCAAACCCTTCATTAAGCTTTTGCTTTAGCTTTATTTTAGGACACCTTTGGTTACACTGCTCTCACAACCTCTGTACCTCTCTGTTTCTATCTCTCATAAACACTCTCATTTTCTCTCTAGCTCATTTTCTGTCTCGTTCACTCATTCTGTTTCTGTGTCTGTCTCTCCCTTTCTCTCTAATTCTGTGTTGTTTTCACACACTCACCATATCATTCTGATTGTTGTCTATTCGCATCCCTTCATGACAGTGCCTGCAGTCATTGTGGATCTGATGGACATCCACCATGGGTCAGCCACGGGCCAGTCTGTGGTGTGTATTGCAGGAGGACAACCCACTCCTGAGGTGGAATGGTTCATCTGCAAAAACATCAAACTGTAAGTCCGCCCTTCTTAGGCCTGAGCCTACTTTAGCACATCATTAGTCCTCTGACTGGCCAAATTGTGACTCAGACCCTCTCATACTGCATGGTAGAAGGCCCATACAACATTGCATGGTCAATTGGTGTAGTTCTGTTTGATGCCGGGAACAAACGAGAAGACCTTTGAAGTCCTGAACAACTGGGAAAAGACTTGGCATCACAAATTTAATGACTTACTTGCAGAGTTTATTGTTGTAGACAAGCACACTTGTTAGATCTGTAGTCATAGAGACATACACATTTGCAGATGAACTCAGACTTGTCCAGATTCCAGTTGTAAAAATCAAAACCATTTGGTTTAATCTTGAAAGTTTCAACTAGTCAAAAGCTCAACCGGGAGGCAAGCAAGTGCTGACTTTCCATGGTGACCGGCCCTATCCATCTGAGATTGGTGCAGAACCCCACAATCCTAAAGCTGAGACCTCTTGGCTAAGGTTATATCATCCACCCATCCATCCACCATCAACCGCTTACCATAGGGATGCAGAGTCATGCTGGAGTCTATCCCAGTGCAACAGGCGGATAAACACCCTCGACAGGTCACCATGCCATTGCAGGGCTATGGTTAAAATCAGGCTTTAAATCTTCAAATTGGCCTTCTGCTCAAGTTATATTTACTGTACATAAGAATTGCCTGACCTCTCTAACATCTTTAATTGTCTCATTGCTTCTTTGTCCACATCCAGTTGTGCCAATGACTCATCTCAGTGGGTACCCCTGCCTGCCAATTCGACGGAGATCTCAGTGGATTCACACATGGATGAGGACAACCATCTGGAGAGCCAAGTCATGTTTGGTCATCTGGAAAATACACTGGCAGTACGCTGCATGGCAAAGAATGAGATGGCTGCTGTCACCAGGGAGGTCAAATTGGTATCCAGTAAGTACACATACACACACACATGTTGAAAAGTTTACACTCCCAATTTTCATTTCACCTCTTAAGTTGGTTATCTTTCTTGCCTTGGAACTCATAGTGGGAGACTCTTAGTGTCAGTGACTGAACTGCTTGTCCAGCTAGAGTTGAACCAGCTGTCAGACTTAAGTCGACAGCTTATTCTTGAAGACTACATGTACAGGGACTCTGCTGAAGTCTGATGTTTAAGTCGGAGAGACCATAGACACCCAGACCATTTTTCCCATACAGCTGAGCTTCACACACAATCCCATCTCTGAAAGAGCGTCAACACCCTCTGGAAAAAAACCCATTATTTTCCTTCCCTCTAGTTTCCTCAGCAGGCCTTTTTGGCCCAGATAATTTAGAGATCCTGCCATTTGGGTGTAATTATCTGTTGGACTCCTGAGAAATTTTTTTTTTTTATGCAGCAGTTTAAAACACTATTGTGTAAACTCATTTTATTCTCAGGCTCAGAGGCCTTTTCATAACTTCACCACATGTCTGTAATCAAATTTGCATGACCATTATGTTGACAAAGCAAGGTTAGGTCCATCTGGACGATGTGTTCATCATTTGGTGTGTGTGTGACCAGTGGCTCTCCTCCTGCACAGACCCCCCCACTGAGCTGACCGTAGCTGCCGCTGTCCTGGTTCTCCTGGTCATTGTCATCATCTCACTCATTGTCTTGGTCGTTATCTGGAAACAGGTACTGCTGAACCCTCCTGCCATTCGCACTCATTCTCGTCACTCGCTCACTCATTAGCTCACGTCCTCAGTCATGTATACGTTTGCTCATTCATACACCATCACGCTTTCATTCTATAAGGAATAAAGCCATGGTTTCCAACTCTGTTGTGGCTGATGACCGAAAACAATAGCTAACTGTGCGACATCATCTCGTGGGATATATAATGAGGTGATTCTGGTGTTTATTACTGACAGGGATGACAAAATGTGTTTAACGGTAATCAAAAGCTTCAGGGAAATACTTCTCCCACCAAGGGCTCCTCCGCTTTTATGGGGCTGGTGTTACGAGAAAACAATAACATATGGCTTGTGAAATCTTTCAAAGTAATTCACTTTTTCTTGTAATGAAATATAGCGCAATATAATATATGGTTCAATTCCCTGCACCTTCAGAAAGTGTGTCAAAGGGTCCTTGAGCAAGACACTGAACCCCTAACTGCTCAATCCCTGAGATGGAATGGTGACTTGTCCAGGGTTTGGATAAATGATTGAGAATGGATGGATGAATATATACCATTTCTATTCTCTATTATTCTTAAATGATCTAAAATATGATGCGGCCTTTCTGCATGTAGAGTAGAAACAATAAGCTTCTTTTAATGAAGGATAGTCTGGATAATTAGGTCTCATGCATGCTCTGTCCACCAGAAACCACGATACGAGATCCGCTGGAGAGTGATTGAGTCTGTGAGCCCTGACGGCCATGAGTACATCTATGTGGACCCCATGCAGCTGCCCTATGACTCCAGATGGGAGTTCCCTCGTGACAGGCTCGCGCTGGGTAAGCCGACTCTTGAGTGTAACATGCTACCGTGCTGTGACTGTGGTCTTGTACTTCTGCCATTGTGGCCGCCCAGTAGCGATGTTCTGGTCAGGCTGTGGCTGTGATGTCTCACTTTGCATCTTTGAAGTGAGGGATCACGATAACCCCAGCTGGCCGAGGAAGCGAGAGGAGGGTGGCTGGGGTTTGCCTGTATGGGTTTCGTTTTGACTCACGGATCAAAGGACAACTCAACCCTGCTGGAGAAGTGAGAAAATGAGAGGGCAGAAACAGTCAGTCTGTATGCGAGTGTTTCCTCGCATCTGCTTGAATGTGCAAATGTGTTCGTCCTTCATGTGAACTGATTCTTGGCCGCTATGTCTTCTGCATCTCCCAGGTCGTATCCTGGGCTCTGGAGCCTTTGGGAAGGTGGTAGAGGGAACTGCCTATGGACTCAGTCGCTCCCAACCGGTTATGAAGGTTGCAGTGAAAATGCTGAAACGTAAGTTGAACCACACAAGCCACCAGTCAGTCATGAGTTACCTGATCCCAGATGGAGTGCAAAGTGACGTCAGAATTAAGTTGTTAATCCTGGAGATCTTTTTTTTCCCCCAAAACTGGTTAGGTGATTGTTGGGGTGATGGTGTTGAATAATAGATTGACCATTATTGTCAACCTCTATCTCAGCCACAGCACGTTCCAGTGAGAAACAGGCCCTAATGTCAGAACTGAAGATTATGACTCATCTTGGACCTCATCTCAACATCGTCAATCTTCTTGGAGCATGCACTAAATCAGGTGAATACCATGCAAACACGCACACACACATACACACACTCGGACTCATGCATAGATCCAGGTCCATTTTTATGTGTCACGATCAGTCCCCATGTTGTGGGGGTGGACACGGACAGGGATGGAGCTTGGGGGATTAAGACCAGATGCCCTTCCTGATGTCCCGCGGTGGGATCAAACCCGCGACGCCTTACCCGGAAGCAGATGCTCTACTGCTGAGCTAAGACTCATGCATAGCTAAACACATGAAATAATTCAGGATCCGGGAAGTCATCCTTTACCGCTGTTGAGTCATGTGCTTGTTTACAAAGGACACCTCAGACATGTGCACACACTCTTAGATATGACAGTTGAAGAATCTTATAAGGTGTGACAGCGGAGACAAGTACTTTCTTTGCTGTTGGTGGATGTGGTATTTTAGCATGGTTTTTACAGCCTTATTGGGGCTTGCCCTCTTGACTGTGCTTTTAGCCTTTACAAGTCTGATAAGATTAGCCTGCATACTGACGTCAAGACACGTGTCTCTATCTACTGTATTTTACCAAGGCCCCATCTACATTATCACTGAGTACTGTTTCCACGGCGACCTGGTCAACTACCTCCACAAGAACAGGGAGAAATTCATCAGTCTGAATGCTGAGAAAACCAAGAAGGACTTGGACATCTTCGGCATTAATCCTGCAGATGAGACCAGCAGGAGGTACCACAAACGTGGTTGTGAATGTACATGAATGAACACTTGCACACCAGTGCACACACATGCTGATGTTTTTACTTTCACCTGTTTGCAAAGGGGCCAGAAAAAAACACATGTGTATTTAACAAAAGTTTAAAGCCAAATTTTATGCTAACGAAGGTTGCCCCCATTTGCACATAAAATATACTCATACATGCATATAGTATGCACCTACCAATAAAGTGGTTGGGGAGTGTCTTTCCACTGAGAAGAAAAAAAAGTGTAGACGTGCACACACGGTTTAAAAACCCTATAATCTGTAACCCTACCCCCACCTTCTCCACGTATAAGGAGGTTGTCTGATGTCTTCTCCTACTCAGATCTCAATCTGAAGTGGTCTCAGTTTTCAGACTGATCCTATCGTTACATAGGTACCTGTTAATTGTGTCTACCCCGGTACATATGGCAAAACAGCCTCCCTCTCTCTGTCTGTAGCCCTCGGGGTCATCTTTTTGATGGATGACTGGCAATGACCACACCTCAAAATGGCTCCAGAATGATTCAATTCTGACCGACATGTTATCCGCACTCTCCCCGGCCCCTCAGACAGGCAGAGAGGGAATCTGAGGACACACTGTCTCAGCAGAAGACCAAATAGGATTCTAAGCCAGAACATGCAAGCTGTTACCTCCTTGCTAACAGTGTTCCTCCTCTATTCCCCTCTTCTCTCTGTGTGTGTGCAGCTACGTGATCTTATCTTTTGAGAGCAAAGGAGACTACATGGATATGAAGCAGGCAGACAACACCCAGTATGTGCCCATGCTGGAGATGAGCAACTCCTCTAAGTACTCTGACATCCAGAAGTCCAACTATGACCACCCACCTTCCCAGAAAGGGTTGAGCGGTAAGAGTACAAGCCGTGATCGATCCGTCTCAATGCAGCCCATCTCCTCTTTTCTGTTTTCAGTCTTTCTCTCCTCTCTGTCTGTCTTCATTCTCCTGTAAGAGTTATTGTGCTGCGCTTATTTGGCCTCCGCGTTGTGTTTGAGTCAGTGTGGGTTGAAGGGTACACCCTTTTCAGTATTTAGGCCTGGCACAGCCCTGTAATTATACAGAGAGGATAATTGCAGCACACACATAATAATGCCTGGTTTCTCCCTGCCATTAGGTAAAAGCCAGGTTTGAGCAGCCAGTTCTATATTTACAGTACATGGCAAACATGCGCACCCGGACTGAAATATGATATTCTGTTTGTGTGCCAATGTTATCGTTAATCCAGAGAGCGAGATGGACAACCTGCTGTCAGATGACGGCAACGAGGACCTTAGCACCACGGACCTGCTCAGCTTTACCTATCAGGTGGCCAGAGGCATGGAGTTCCTGGCTTCGAAAAACGTGAGTAAATGTCCCTGCTTCAAAGGGAAAGAATCCCAGTTCTCAATATTCTGTAGAGGTGAGATTCTGTTAGCAGCTATCTTACTGAGGATTCTTCCCCGAGTCTCTGAAATGCTGCCAGAATTGTGTTGAAAAGTGTCTGCCAGTGGCATCACCAGTGGACCATCCATCAATGTGAAAACTCACTTTCTGATATCCAAACGACAAACGCTGCATACAGCGGTATGATGAGCTCCATCTTTACGCATCATGATTAGCTCAGGAGGTAGGGTGGTTGTCCAGTAATCGGAGGATTGGTGGTTTGATCCCCGGTTCCTTCAGAAAGTGTGTCTAAGTGCCCTTGAGCAAGGCAGTGGACCCTAACTGATCAAGCCCTGTGATGGAATGGTGGCCTGTGTTTCACTGCCTTTCACCAATGAGCACTGGGATACGCTTCCGCATGACTCCGCGACCCAAGTTTGGATAAGCAGTTGACGATGGATGGATGGATGGAGGGATGGATTAGTGCCCGTGTTGTGGGGATGGATGCGGACCTTGATGGAGCATGGGGGATGCAAGGCCAGATGCTCTTTCTGATGTCTTGTGGTGGGATCGAACCTGTGATGTCTTACTTGTCATTTCTCAAAGCATATGCTCCATCACTGAGCTACTGCGACCCCATACAGCTGTATAATGTAGGATTGTTATTCACATTTTCATATAGGGCGCAGTCTATTGGCAAGCTCAAAGCAAGTTCCCACACAATTATCACAGCATTTCAGAGAAACACAGAAGACCTCTCAGTGTTATGGCTGCTAATGGAGTGTTATCACTACAACATATACTGAGAAATAACAGTGATTGCTTCCTGTTAACCATCTCCATCATCCAGCTGTGGACAGATGATGAATATTTCCATCAGTTTATTGAACGATGGGTCACAAGAAGTTCCCCCATAGATCAGATCCCCTCATTCTTCACACACAGCATAATATTCACCAGACATTTGTGGTAACCGTAGACACTGGAAGGATAGTGCTCATGACCTCTGGTCTGTTGTTGGCCTGAAATCCGTTCGTGTCACTGGGGATTATTGACTCGTGTGTTGGTGGTCACCACATGAATCTCTGCTGTGTGCTCCACTGGTAACCACTACATGGATGGCTGGTTGGGGGATTTCTATTATGTCCTGCATGATGACAGCCATGCTTGGCCAAGAGGACTGAGTAAATCAGGGGTTGTGTGATAAGCAGCCCTGTGAAGGCTGAGCCCATACAGGAGAAAAACCAGGGATGAATATAGCGGCACAGCCAGGCTAGAATTACCAAGCAGGGACACACTGCTGCCAGAAGCCATTCATTGAGCTTCATAGTTATTATCCCTGAATATCCACTGGTCGTGACCATCCCTCCAACTGGTATGTTTTCATAAAGACTATGCGTTATAAGGAAATATGAAATGGAATTATAAATGAACCGAGTTGAACTTAGAGACAGAAATAGATGTACTTGGTTTATGCGAAAAATAACCTTCAAGTGTATGAAATGTGCCTGTTTGTGAATGAGTAAGATACAGTAGAGCTGAAAAGGATGATGGAAGATGCCATCACCTGCTAATCCCTTCTGCTATCCCTTTCTTTTCTCTACATACAGTGTGTTCACCGGGACCTCGCAGCTCGAAATGTCCTCCTTTCCCAGGGCAAGATAGTAAAAATCTGTGATTTTGGTCTGGCAAGAGACATCATGCATGACAGCAACTACGTCTCCAAAGGCAGCGTAAGTCTCTATTCCCGCATGACTGTCAACAGCATGTCTTATGAAGATTCTGGAACATACATGTCCGGCAAGTCTGCTTTTTGCAGGTGCTTATGGGTAATGCGTGCTCCGTACACCAGACCAGCAGGTTTTACAATTTCCTTCGTCTTCATTCAACAGACCTTTCTGCCTGTAAAATGGATGGCACCAGAGAGTATCTTCGATAACCTGTACACCACCCTCAGTGACGTTTGGTCATATGGCATTCTCCTCTGGGAAATCTTCTCCTTAGGTAAGCCTCAACTAAGCACACATTATCCCAACAGGTTTGAGTTGTTTACTTTGGTCCGATCACCACCCTTCTGCAATCCCCACTCGTGTTTTCTAGTCAAATTGTGCCTCAGGAGAGCAGTAACATTACACGTGGCCTACTCTATATCATCTGAAAGGAGCTACGCTCAGGATGGTACTTGCAGATGTGCTGATGAAATCCTCTTTTTTTGTATTCATTCAAAGGTGGCACCCCATACCCAGGCATGGTCGTTGACTCTAGCTTCTACAACAAGATTAAAAGTGGATACAGAATGGCCAAACCAGAGCATGCACCGAATGACGTGTACGTGACTATCCATCACGTTAGCTGAATCTTTTGAAAATAGCTGGATAATTACACACAGCAGTGTGTGATGAGTCAACTTGGTTATTGTTCTGTTTGTTTATTCCTTCATGCAAACAAGTGTCTGTGAATGCGTGCAGTCATAACTGATGTGTAAAGTTGGCTTACATAAGTTACCTCTGAAATGATTTAGGGATGCTACAAACTATAATCAGTGTACCACTTGTTGCCAACATTTGGATAAACTGTGGATGACACAGCTCATGGCTAAATTACTGCCTGCTGCTCTCTTCCATACAGATTGTGGTGGTCTCGTCTTTGTTGTGACATTGCTTGTTATTGCTCTTTGACCTCTGCAGGTATGAAATGATGATGAAATGTTGGAACAGCGAGCCAGAGAAGAGGCCTTCCTTCATGGGTCTGAGTGAAACTGTGGCCTCTCTGCTGCCCTCCAGCTACAAGAGAGTGAGTTTCCTGGTGACCTCCGACCCCACAGGCCTCCCTGCGGATCCTTCACACCTGCTTTCTAATTTATCACCGTCCCCATTCCTGACCCTATGTTTGGTCCTCTGTGGTCTGTTTCTCTCCTCAGATTTTACATTTTGTAGTTTATGGCCGTCTTTCATCGTGACTTTTCCAGACCACGTTGCCACATTTCATCCAAACGTCCTTGTCTGACGTCAGTGCCCCTGACAGTTCTATGGTGCAACGTTGTTTCTGAGTTGTCAAGCAAAAGCAAAACACAAGGCCAAGAAGAATCAAAGCTATTTAAAAAAAACATGATCGAGTTCACGGTCCCAAGCCACTTCCTTTACCGGTGTATTTGGAGTGTGTGTCTGTGGGTTCAGGGCCCTCTGTGTTTCCGATACGTAAAGTGGTGCACTACCAGTGATTACAGTGCTAATGTGCCGGCTGGAGGTCAGAGTGGCTGGCCTCACCGAGCATAATGACGCAGCCCCAGGTCTCGCCTCCACCAGCCAACTATAATTAAGCCATTAAACACTGCACCACACATGGCACATCAAACTGCCTCTACCTTCTAAACCCCTCTGCAAAGTTTTAATGGCTGGCAGAAAAGGCAAGCTGGCTCCTGTTTTAGTATCTCAGGCTGAGATGGTAGATGTGGTTAAGTTAAATCTTACCACCCAGAGAATAGCACCCCCCCCACACACACACACACACACACATACACTTGCAGGCGTTCTCACACACATCCCCAGCACACACAGCTGTTGCACTGAATAAACAGAATATGTATATTCAGCTTATTAATGAGTTGGATGATTTCTTTCTCTCTCCTGCTGCTGCTGGCAATGCCCCCATTCTCCCATAGCACCACAGCACATTGGCAGAAAAGAGAAGGCCTCATTTGTAAAAGATCATGGCACACAACAATGGTGCTAATATGAAAGCCAAGACGGAGTTTTATGTTTATGTTGTTTTCTCGTGGAAAACAATTCTGTGAACTGGTTTATTTCACTTTTAATTTGTATCCAAAGGTGAAATCTAATTCTATTTTTACTTAGGATGGGAAAATGCTGATATTTGTTTTCATCATCTTTGAAATATGGGTTGCTGTGGTAGAGTGTGACCTTTGGGAAATGATGACCCAGATGTTGCGGGTTTGAACCCACTGTGACGTGAAAGGGAAGGGCCTCCAGCTGTAATCCCCCAAGCTCCATCTAAGTCCGTGTCCACCCCCACAATGTGGGGACTAATGGTGACATGTGGGGAACCACGGTGGCCCTGTGGTAGAGTGTGCACCTCGGGTAATGATGACCCAGATGTTTTGGGTTTGAACCCACTGTGGGGTGTCAGGAAGAGCATCCGGCCTTAACCCCCCCCCCATACTCCATTTTAGTCCGTGTCCCCACAACATGAGGACTGATCATGATGTGTAAAAATGGACCTCTCTCATCATCTTTGAAATGATCATTTATCAAAACCAAGGATAGGCCTATTTATTTTCATTACACTCTTATTTCTGGGTGTATTATCAAGTGTTCTGTGGACTTAACTGTCCTGAACTGTCCTTCTGTCTTTTTTAGTGCTACGAGAGGGTGAACCACGACTTCCTGAAAAGCGACCACCCTGCGGTGACTCGAGTGTGTATGGAGAATGACGATGCCTACATCGGCATCGCATACAAGAACCAAGGCAAGCTGAAGGACAGAGAGAGCGGCTTTGATGAGCAGCGGCTGAGCTCAGACAGCGGGTACATCATCCCCCTCCCTGACCTGGACCCTATCTCTGACGATGAGTATGGAAAGAGGAACAGGCACAGGTAACACAATTTCTCTCCAAACACTCATCTACACCATGTCTGCTTGTGCAGCTTGCCGATTTATGCCTGTCAGCTCTGCTAACCACAGTGTATGTGCACCGTGCAGCTCTCAGACATCTGAGGAAAGTGCCATTGAAACGGGGTCCAGCAGCTCCACGCTGGCCAAGCGAGAAGGCGAGACGCTGGAGGACATCACGCTCTTGGACGAGATGTGTTTGGACTCTAGTGACCTAGTGGAGGACAGCTTCCTGTGATGGCTTCCTACACACAGAGCCTTCTAAACTTCCACAAGGCACAGGGCTTTAAGGGGACATACCTGTAGATCAACCAAAGACCCTCTGCACCTCCAGTAACTAGTCTTCCTGGCAGCCATCTCAAGTTAACTCCTCTTTGACAGCCCTTTGGGAAGACTGAACAAAACCACTTCACTGCTTGGATGAGTCTGTGATGAGATTATGGTACGTCCCTAATGCTGCCCTAGGACACTGCCCCCTGTTGGGCCGGAGGAGTCAGTGAGGATTGCTGTAAACCGGACATGGAGGACATTGATCCGTGGTCTGTTTGAAACTGCAGCGTGTCGGACGGGCGCACGTGAAGACAAAACAGAGAAATTGTCTATTAATTTGTACAGTAGATTATTCTATAGGGCATTCGTATGACAGCAATATAAGCAAGAATGGATGGGTTTGACTTGTTCAAAAAACTCTAAATGGTCCCCACCGTATTCACTCTGCCATATGGAACCACTACAGCTACAGTGAACAATCTAGACTAGATCATTCCAAAGCCAGTGACAAGCTCACTCGGACACGGCTGATCAATACAGTCTCACTTCACCTTCGCTTGCTGATGAGAGAATGATAAGCACCTGATGCTGGTACAATCAGTAGCAATACTTTGAATTTGAAAAGCACAAAATCTGGACGTTGTGTGTTTGTTATGTGTGACCATAATATGGTGTTTGTGGCTAAATAAGTGCAGCAGCTCAAATCTATTTTTTTACTTGATGGCTATGTAAACATGTATTATTTGTGAATATTGACTAGATATCGGTCATAGGAGTTTGAATGGAGAGTAGAAATATCAGAATATGGCATTTGAGTTGCATGCATCTCTGTAACTTCTTCCTTCGCTCTAAATACACATGTTCACTAAATTTGCCCTTCGGTACGACCTCCATCGTAACCCGTCGTCCTGCAGGTTTCTCACCAAAGGAAAGTCCCACTGTGATTGTAAATGTAAGTAGCTCTAAAGTTGTTTTATATGAGGGTGTCAATGGGATCCAGCTCCAATATCTCTGCGATGACATCTGTCGACATTTCTGAGCCCTGTTCTTACTCCTGTATCCAGAAAACGCCTCCTCGTCAGGACTTATTTGAAACCTTGGCCTGAGCATGTCACATAGTAATCTGTGGATTGGCAAATCCAAAAAAAGGACTGCTCTTGTCTGCTTGAGCATATGCCGCTGATGATGGTGATTGGTTTTGCTATTGATATTCTCAACAGTTAAAAGACAATCTTAGAGAATGCTGAAACCTTATAATGTGTTTTTGTACATCTTCACTTACCTTTTCCCAAAAAAAAAAAAAAAACAACTTTGGTAACGCTGAACAGATTTCCTCCCATGAGCACACAGGACATGTCCTGTCTAACCAGGGGTTGTGTTGTGCAGATCAAGCAAGCAGGATTCGTCTTCCAGCCTCCTGTTACATCTGGGGACACTGGCTAGAATTAAGTCACACCCATGCTAAGACGATGCATTGGATAGAAATTCATGTGGAACTAATATCACACATCAGTATCTGTAGAATATAAATATATACATATATTACTCCAAGATCCTCTGGCTACTGTAATAGCTGTGCCACTGCCCTTCATTTGCTCTCTGTCTCTACTGTTGACTGTGATATAGTCTGCAATTATGTTTAAACTGTTGCACTTTCCCCCTTTTTCTCCCATTTTTTTGTAACTTGTACTATTATGCCTGGTCCCTGTCTATGGCAGTTGGGTGGTGAATGTTTCTGAGGGCTAGAAAGAAAATATGTATTGTTGATGGTACAAAATCTGTAATTATATGCAGTTATGCTAGGCAACAATTATAGGATGATAACAGTTATGTATCAGTATGCATTGTGTACATTCAGATGATTTATATTTCAATAAATGATTTATAATTGAATTGGTGCCTCTTACTGTTGTGGTGCTGTTATTAAAAAAAAATGCACAACCGATTTTTGGTCACACACATAGTTAACACCTTCATAGGCTTTTGGTTTTATATGTGCAATGATGGTTAAAAACATGAACATACACCCCATGCAACATTCAAGTAAGTATCTTGATGCATGCTCAATAATCCAGGAAAGGGAAATCACAAAAAAGATGAATCGGTTCAACTGGAACAGAAGTTTATTCAGAATAAACTGAATAAACTTCTGGATAAACATCTGATCCAGTTGAACCAATTCACCTTTTTGTGATTCGACTAAATAGGTTACAGGTGTCACAAGGAAATATAAGTAATTCAATTCCATGTAATTTAAGAGCAGGGGAAACATCCGCTCCATGTACTACACAGTGCAGTGTGCACAGTATGACCTCTGCATATGACCATAATAGGAGTGGCATATCTCAGGAGGTCGACTAGTAATCGGGAAACTGGTGGATTGATCCCCAGTTACTTCAATAAGCGTGCTGAAGTATCCTTGAGCAAGACATTGAATCCATAACTGCTTGGAAACAACAGATAAAAATGAGCCTGGTGGCTAAATATGCTATAGATACATTCTAAATGTTCCTTAATATGCATTGTCCCCATAATAGGATTATATTCTATTCTATCATATAGGTACCCACACCTCTCCCACCCACCCTCACACAAATATATACATGATTATGTTGGTACCCACACACACCATGTCACCCATACTTGTGAAGACCCCTCATTGACTACATTCCCTAGCCCTTAACTCTAACCTTAACAGTCATAAATACATACCTAACCTTAACATTTACGCTAACCTTAACCTAATCATAATGTTCTAACTTTAACCCAAAAATAAATGTATGTATGGGTAATATGCCTCTTAGAGAGCACCCATCAGTTCACATACTTACCTTTTTGATCACACAAAGCATTAATAGAATTTGAAACAATTCAGCAATTCACTATTTGCTGATTGCAATTCTAGGGAGTAACCATGTTTTTTCCACTAGATGGCAGTAATATACAAGTAATGCGTTATACCTACAGACGTGAGTAAATGGATGTCACAAAAAGAGGTGAGTCGGTTCAACTGGATCAGAAGTTTATTCAGATACGTTTCGTCACTCAACCAGGTTCCACCTGGAAGTCACCTGGTTGAGTGAGGAAACGTATCTGAATAAACTTCTGATCCAGTTGAAGTGATTCACCTCTTTTTGTGATTTCAATACCTGAATTATTGAGCATGCATCAAGGCGAGTAGTTCTATATGTCAAACTACACATACTACTCCGTTGTGAACTGATTCAACTTTGCCACGATGTCAAATGACCCGAATGTTTTGAATGTGGTCATCTGGACGCAAAGTTTAACGCGAGAAACGTTTCGTCACTTATGTATGTCTCATTTTGTCAGTCCTATAGATACCTGCAGTCAGTCTCTGACAGCAGGTATCTCCACCCTTTTTACACAATATCGTTCCATAACAACTGAAACTGACAATAAATAGTTTCTTGTTCTTTGTCCAATTCTTCTGCTGCTTCTTCTTCTTCTTCTTCTTCTTCTTCTTCTTCTTCTTCTTCTTCTTCTTTTTCTTCTTCTTCTTCTATTATTATTATTATTATTATTCAGTGGACAACAGGCAAATCAACTTTGGTAAAATGGTAAATGGACTTATTCTTATATAGCGCTTCAGGGCACTTATGCTGCAATCCCTAACATAAATGACATAATTGTAGGTCATGAATGTAGTCTGAATGCACCATTGTTATCATGATAAAACAACAAAAACAGCCAAACTCAATTTGCTCACAGAGCAAAAGAAAATAAAACTCGAGAAGCTTCATTTTTTTTGTCATCTTACATAAATACAAAAAAAGTGTGCTCTCTGCATTTAAACCATCTTATTGTATGGGAGCAGTGAGCAGCTGAAGTGCTCGGGGTTCAGTTTCAATTCTTTTTGCTGTTGCCTTGCTCAAGGGCACAGGCAGGAGTATTAGCCCTAACATGCATGTCTTTGATGGTGGTAGGAAACCGGAGCACCCGGAGGAAACCCACGTAGACATGTGGGGAGAACATGCAAACTTCACACACACTGAAAGGAACTGGGACAGCCTGAGGTTTGAACCCAGGACCTTCTTGCTGTGAGGCAGCAGTGCTAACCACTGGGCCACCATGCTGCTCTCCTTAATATAGGCCTAGCCTAATGATGATCTGGAAATGTATCTGGAATTGAACATTAATTAAAGCCTATCGTGTTTCAGACACACAGTTCTACACAGTCTTGTACACGATGATCCCCTAATGTAGAGCAGATACAGGGTCAATGGTGGGAACATGGCTCCTCTGAACTGTCTCATTTTGACCCCTTGTTTGTTTTCCTGCACTAGTGGCCTTTGTCTGAGTGACAAATCAATGGTGGGATCACTTACAGTGTTTTAATCTGGATATGATTCCTCCTGTTAAACAACAGCCTGGGAGGCACTGGTCCATAGAGAGAAACTTGAAATATGATAGGTGCCTTGAGATCACACCAGGGCCTCAAAGACAAATCCATTTTACAGTGGAGCTGTCCAAGCTCTGGCCAGCTTTCCCAGCGGCGCGCAGCATGGAGGCCTAACGGCTGTTAGGTCAGCCGCTCGGCGTCAAGTTTCACCAAAGCAGACTGATGTTACATATCAAACAAACCAAAGAGATTTCAAATCTAATTGTCTCACACTCACTCAGGCAGCCAGATATATCACAATCAGATTCCCTATCACGCTCGTAAAGTAAAACAAGACACAATCCAATTTCACTGGGTCTCTTCCCCTCTCTCATCCACATGGATTCTTGAGTAATGAATGAGCTGGTAAGGTCTCTCTCTATCTCTCTTGTTGAAAGAGATGCTTTTTTGAAAGCAAACAAAAATCAACAAAACACAAACCCAGTGTCAGTTTGACACCAAGGGCGTGCAATAAATCTGCCACAGTTATACTGGTGATTTATGATATGTCTGCAGCATTATCAGCATCTCAGAGGAATAAGCCGTTGTCATGGAAATGGTTTGTTCTGGGAAGGCACCTCAGTATTAAAAGCTATCTTGTTTTGGCTTTGTTTGCCTGTGTTTGTGCTTTAGTTCTCCTCGTGCTAACTTGCCCAGGAGATGTTTACTGCTTTGAGTTTGTTTTAACCTGGACCCCAGTTGACATCAGCTGGCAGAGAGCATAGCACCCCAGGCCACAGTAACCAGGTCAATAGATTTTAAGGGGCAATTAAACAAACTCTATAAACCCTGCCTACAACAAATCAACCACACAACTCAATGATAAGTAACAACAGTTTACCGTTTAAATCCTTGTTCTCCAATTTCCCCGAGAATGTTTTCTCTAACCGTGGCAAAGCTTTCTGCAAGGTTCATTTCTGAAGTGCTTTAGAGATCCAAGCATCTGTGGGAAGCCAGTGAATGAAGACTACATGTGTTTTGAAAATGGGTGTTGACCCGCCTCCACGACTTTAGTCAGTGTCTTATTTCACCTGGTCGTAAATGAGAAACGAATCTGTTCTTCTATGACGCATTTATAGTTTAGCAACCATGCAAAGCGCCTCACAATGAATGCCTCACATTTACCAAGCTACGCCCGTCTTAAAGGCAAGCGACCTCTCCTTGCCACTCCATTAATCATTCTGTAAACCTAGAGACGAAAGGGAAATAAAGTTGAAGTGAGATGTGATCGTAACTTAAAATACGACGTTTAAAACAGACCTCAACAAACATCAGCAAACACGCTGTTTTATGTTCAACTTTGCTAGCTGTCTTGCTAGATAACAGAGTGAGTTCTCAGAGGCGGAGCTTGCCATGGGGCCTGGGTAAGGGTCACTACTTTTTAAAAAATAACCTTTGTGGTGCTGTCAAAATTAGCACTTTAAAACCGTTATTGAAAGTATATACCACTAGAGATTCCACGATTTGGCTCGGTGTCTTTCAGAGGATGTAGGCTCTAATTATAAAGCTAGGCTGGCAATAGTGTTATTTGAATTGAGAAGACGTAAGGGATCCTTCGTTACCCACAATTACATTCTAGCTTGTTGGGAATGGAGCCAAATAACGCCCCAAATGTGGGCTCGATTTTAACGAGGCGAGGTTTTTCAAATCCCCCGTCAGAGCAGATGATAAATGCTCCTACTGCCGCTGGTGTGCTCTTACATTTGAACATTTTGATTTCTCAGTTTGAAAGTACTTTATCAACGTCAATGTGTGATAACTTCACTCTCCAAGACGGAGAAAGATGGGAAAAGGAGTAGTAGGAGGAGGAGTGTCTCCCCAAAAAACAACACAGGCACCTTTGCAACAGGCTTGGCAACTGGTTAAGAGCCCCAGACACACGCTTACCCTCTCGGGTTTTGTTCATTTTTACAAATCTATTCAAAACTGCTATCAGTCCATCATAATGGAATGGTACAGGAAATGATGCAGTGCAATTGTATATATCTTTAATATGTAATAATATATCATTCATTTATTAAATTACATAGTTTCTCTGGACCTAGTCTGGCTCTGCAGTGAGCACCACTTGTCATTACACTTGAATTTAAGGTTCCCCCACCTGCCAAATTGCACTTTAACCCCTGTTTAAGTAAGCCCGCTTCTGCTCCTCCTCAAGGCTGTACCACATAGAGACCCTAATCTAGGGCACCTCTCAAAGTGTGGCATTGGGATTCTGTCCAATGATCTTCTCGGTGTTACAGTATGTAAAATATGGTTTATTTTGTATACACAACATCCATTGTCTGTCTTGGGAGAGAGATCCCTTCTCTGTTCCTCTCCCTGAGTTTTCTTCCTACTTTCTCCTCCCTGCTAACTGTTTTTAAGGGGCTTGTTCCTTACCCGATGCGAGGGTATAATAATGGGCTATGCAAATAAAATGGACTTGACTTGACCTGTATTGATGTGATCTCTTGTGAATTCTTTCACCAGAAAAAAAGACCTAAAATTCTCCTTTTGATAGGTGATGACAAATTCAAATAGAATCTGTCATCACCTATGCAAAGAAAAAGGCTCAGCGAGGTAAAATGAATCATGGATGCCTGCATGACTGAAATCACACCCATAAAAACAACAGGTCTCTCAAACCTGACATTACTTTCTTGCTGAATCCTACTTGGCATTGCACAACACTTGATGTGTTTGCCTCACACTGAAGCCTGTTTATTGCGTGATACATTATGTTGGGATTAGCCCTCTTTCCAACCCACATGTAGCACTGTTGCGTTTTTCCAAGGATAGCAAGCAGGGAACAGTATGGATTTTTTGTTGTTGCTAAGAGATCATGAGCCTTACCTCATTACTAAGCTTAGCTCATTTATTGCACAGCAGCTCCATTTTTCATTTTTGCTGAGAGATGCAGACTATAAATAAAGAGTTATCATTCTGTCGTTTTAAGCAATTTCAGAGGGAAAGTGAAAAAAGGATACTTGCTTGGTGCCGTCCGCAGCCCCCCACTGGCTACTTGGAAATTATTCCAAGAAAACAGCCCTCCTCTTTACTGACTGACTGGCCTGAAAATCTATCTTTAAAATATTGTTTTCCTTGTGACCCAAATGTGAAAACCCTACGGGAGTAATCACAAAACACTAGTTAGTAGAATTATTGATGTGGGTGAAGAACTGTTTGTAAACTTACAACTAGTATTTTTTAGCAGGCTGGATATATTTAGCCCACAATTAATTTCTTAGAACTATACCATAACTCACCTTATCTCACCCTACCACAACCCCCTCTTTGCGCTGCCCTGTGGCTATGGTTTGCATGAGGTATTGGCCTGGCTTTGTGCGATCATAGGTCTGGCCTAAGGGTTTAACAGTTGGAGAAAAACAGAGAGAACTATGGAATGAAAAAAAAAATCAACATAAGATCAGGAGAGCTGGTTGTATAACAAGAAAAAAAAACATGTTTTTTTTTAGATGTGCTGTAGAGCTGCAGGGATTATGGAAATATGGGAATGGGTAGATTTTATGTACTTTGAACCAAAAATCACTTACTTGCATGTCTCTTATTAGACATTATGATTTGATGCTTGTTCACTAATCCAGTCAAGGAAATCCCAGAAAGTTGAATCAGTTCATCTGGAGGCGAAGTTTAGCAAAATAAATGTTATCATAAACCAAGGTAAAGTTAGTTTAAATTTTAATTTGGAAATTGAACCACCAAGAGAATTTAAGAGACCATCTTCAAAATGCGGTTTTTGTATTATAAAATTAGTCCCACAAGGGGAAATTTGCAGTGTTAGAAAGTAGCAAAGTAGAAAGCAGGGACAGAGGCACAAAAAAACAGACTTGGTTAAAAACAGACTTAATAGCTTTCCCTATAAGTGTCAGCCAGCAGCTACATTTTTGTAAAATTTTATATTGCAAAAACTTCAATAGCATTCTGTATATTGGGCTTCCATCCATCATCAACCACTTATCTGAAATCAGGGTAATGGAGGCAACAGTTCCATCCGGGCACCACAAACTTCCCTTTCCTTGGCCATATTAACCAGTTCCAACTGTGAGATCCCAAAGATTTGCCTGGCCCAGTGTGAGGATAAAATCCCTCCACCTGGATTCATTCTACACTGGATTCCTCTCAAATGGATGTGCCTGGAGCTCCTCACTAGCAAGGTGACCAGGTGGCAGGCATCCTTACTAGAGGCCTTATACACAAATGCTTGTTTTTTGTAAAACTGGCATCTATTGACCTGACACTCTTGTGCAATTTCTAACACAGTTGGTTTTTTTACGAGTATGCCTAATGATTTTCTGAGTGCCCCCCCTCCCCACACAAGAACTACTCATTAAAAACAAGTGTGTTTCATCAAGTGTGTTTGAAAGGAACTGAGATGCTGTGTTTGGGAAAATATGCATCTCAACTCTTCCGCCAAATTCTGAATCACCAATTGTCTTGTTCCGGACTATGACATTGCTGTTGATGGTGGAGGCAAGGACAGGCTCGAACTTGCAAACGAAATCGCCCATTAGTGGATCACAAGGCCAGTAACAGAAATCGACCTGACGGCGGCTGATTTATGAATAGTTCATCCGATAGGGGTGCTATGCCCAATTATCAATTTTCAGTCTGTTAAGTAGGTGCAGAAAGTGCTAACCTCATCCTTCCCCCACCATTTCAGGTGGTTTTGTCCATCTATTTAAGTTCAGGGGTCAAGCGGAAGTGGTCAAATTAGAGAGAACAGGTGGAAACAAAGCCTTTCAAGTTCGAAAAAAATGCTGGCATGACGTGATAAAGGTCCCAAAAAGCGAAAGAATTGAACGGAGAAGGTCAAACACGTAGTCAAAGAGTAAAAAGTGTTACTGACTTTTAAATTAACGCGTTTGTTCAAAATTACTGACACCACTGAATAGCATTCTGTCTAGACTTCTCGTTGCCCAAGGTAGGACAAACCATTCTATTAACTCGTATCTGCTCTAACTGCTTCTTAAGGCCCAATTGCTATGTTGAAGTGGTGTTAATACAAGGTTTTTATTATGGCTTAGCTAATAAATCACTCTGGGTACAGGCACTGACAGTAGCAGTGAATAAACTTGTTTAAACCGTCTGTAGCATGAAATGCTGACCGTTAGCTTGACGTGTGAGCCTCATATCAGCTGTGAACAATTTTGGATGATTGCCTTCAAATAAACAGATTGCTATTAAATATTACAAATGAAACCATTGAGTCTTACATGCAAACTTATCAATGGCTGACTCGCTCATGTTTTCAAACGTGTGTGTACGTGTTTTATATAATTTCCAGTCAGAGTCGCAGTGGCGACACACGTACGTAGGTCTGGCAGGGGTGGAGCCGTCACGGCCCAGAACTCGTAATTTACACATCTGGTCCACTCTTGGGGGTTATGGAATTTCCTCAGGGCTCTATACTCATGATGCAGAAATCTTTGGATGTGTCCGAATCCTCATCCTTGTCATTCTTGGATCCCTTCTTGGCTGGCTTTCTTGTTTGCTTTGCCTCTTTCCAAAACTGGACTTTTCCACATTCGTTTTACTATTCCGGAGTGAATTGTTGGACTTTTCAATAGATGCTTCACCCCCAACCCCCGTATTTAGCTAGCTGTAGCAGCATGGAGGTTTGCATTTAACATAATATATCCATCCATTGTCAACCCCTTATCTGAAATCAGGTCGCAGGGGAACTGAAGCCTATCCTAGTTCTAATTATGCGACAGGCAGGTATACACCCTGGAAGGGTCGTCAGTCTATCACAGGGCAAAGCAGTTAGGGGAATAGTGTCTTGCATCAAGGACACCTTGACATGCTTCTCTGCAGGTATCGAACCTGCAACATTTTGATTGCCAGATGACCGCTCTACCCACTGAACAATGCTGCCCCTAATTCTAACATTAGCTCTAATCAAAATATTGACTTGATTGAAATATAAAACTTTCTTACTTGAAAATTAGTGTATTGGGTGTAAAATATGCTGTAAAAAGGGAGTCCATGTACTTCACAGGAATTTGCAGTTTTACATGAAAGGTCAGGAACAAAGTGGTTACACATGAAATTGACAGTATGATCCTTCGATTATCCCTTTGTTCCAAAAAGCCATGAGCATTGCTAGGGCATCAGGTATGGGGAAGCTAAATTTCCTATAATTATCATAAAATAATATTTGTCTTTTCAACAGCTAGTCTTATACTTACAAATAAGAAGGGCCTCATCTTACCAAATAAAACTTATTGTATCGCTAGTGCCATCAACCTGAGATGGCGCAGTAGAATAACTCCAATCATACTTCAAACAGATTGATGATTATTTATCCTGAGGTCTATTTTCCTTTGTTAGAGATGTTTGGGTTTTCAGTGTGTGAATGGATCACAGTCGTACATTTCCGAATGAAAAGGTTTTTTTTGTGTTTGGTCAATGGAGGATCTCAAAACTGTATTTTATCTCAGCAACTGTTGCTGTGGGCCATGTGTTGCCAATTGTGGTCACTCATCCAGATTCTCGCTCACTGACTCGTGGATTCCCTGAGAAGGACATTTAGTAGCATGCACTTGGAACTCAGATCAGATTCGCAATGAGTCTGGATAGTTTCGTGCTTGTTATTTTACCTGTCTGTATACATACATCTCCCAATGCTCTGGGACACATCTTCAGGGATGTTCCCAGCATCATTGTCACCATGAGCCCCAGGGGCACACCGTAGAACGCACACCTGGGAGTTGGCATTGTGAGTTCACAACCCACTGCATAGCTTGGCAAATGTGAGGCATTCGTTGTAAAAGGCTTTGAGTGGTCGTCAGACTAGAACAACGCTAAATAAGAACAAGTCCACTTACAAGTCTCTAGCTCTACATCAGATACAAAATGAATTGAACAGCTTTGCAAGTGTGAGCACATCTTATTGTAGACTAGCATAGTCTATGGTTAGTCTATGGTTGGTTGGTATTGAAATAGAATGATCAGAAATAAATCATAACAAGAAATGGATGGATCGATGGAAACGTTAAAAAAATAATTTTGAAATAGTGATAATAAGATTTCCCTGCTCATGTGCCCTCATCCTGTATCTATCCCTAATGTAAGGGAGACATATGAGTTCTAATGTTTCCCAGTAGTTACTGCCTCCACACACAAAATATCACGATTTTGTTGAAGGCTTAATTTTTCATTGGTGATTTTGGGGAAGCTACACTTGTCCAAGCCTCTTAATGGCACCTCCTGTGGTGAAAGTGAAGCTGTTGGGAGTTATAGTGGGTTGTCTAGTAATCGGAAGGTCAGTAGTTCGATCCCTGGCTCCTTCAGAAAGTGTGTCAAACTGTCATTGAACAAGACTCTGAGCCCCAACTGCTCTCTGTGCTGCAGCTGCCCACTGGTCCTATACAACTGGATGGGTTAAATGCAGAGGATATATTTCATTGTTTGAATACAATGACCAAATAAAATGGCTTTCCTTCCCTTTGTTAGAACCATCCCTAGTGAAAATCCACTGGCTTCTGTTCATTTAAAGGCTTCTCGTTACCTAGCTCAAGGCAGTGACTTACGAGTAACTGCTAACTCATGACTGGAAAAGTTTGCACTCTGTATCATATGAGACCAGTGTGGGACAGAACAATCCTCCAAACAAAATGTTTTTACTTAAAACTTTTCTATACTACGTGTCCAGCCCGTCTTATTTTTGGTCTAGTATTGCAATAAAATATTTTTTCATATTTCTAATTACATAAATAACATTTTTTTGCTTTGAGAACTGGGTTTGTTAAACTAAATAGCAACTAGAAGAAACACTTGTTTTAGTTGCTGACAACTAAGGCTGATGGAATTTGTTTTCTGCATTTAACCCATCTTGTACAAGAACAGCGGCCAGCTGTGGTGCCTGGGGAAACTGTTAATGTAATACTTCTTAATAATGTAATAATCTTAATTCCAACTCTTACCTATGGGCATGAAAGGCAAGGTGATGACCAAAAGTACAGGATTGCAGATAAAAGTGGCTGAAATTGGTTTCTCTGGAGAGTGACTAGTATCTCTTAGAAACAGGGTGAAAAGTTCAGTCATCTGTGAGGGACTCAGAGTAGAGCCGCTGCTGCTTTATGTAGAACGAAACCAGTTGAGATGGTTTGGGCATCTAGTAAGGATGCCATCTGGTCGCTTCCCTAATGAGGTGTTCCAGGCACTTCCAGCTGGGAGGAGGCCATGGGGTAGATACAGGGCCAGATAGAGGGATTATATCTCCACACTGGCCTGGGAATATCTCAGGATCCCCCACTTAGAGCTGATTGATGTGGCCAGGAAAAGGGAAAATTGGGGTCCCCTGCTGGAACTGCTATCTCGGCAAACCGACTTTGGATGGATACGTGGTTGATAGTGGTTGGATTAAGTTAAGAGTTGGCTTTACTTTAAATGGATCATATACAATTGTTTATGTCTGTGTTCAAAGTTTTATATATGTTTTAGTTGTCTTGGTGAACTGTGCTCTATAGTACCTACCAGAGGGGAGCAGTTTGAATAGGTTGTGAGCAGGGTGTGATGGGTCTGCAGGAATGTTCCCTGCATGTTCCTGTTTTTAGAGATGTAGAGGTCTTGAATGGAGAGCAGGTTGGTGCCAATGACTTTCTCTGTAGATCTTACTGGTTGTTGAAGACTGTCCCTGTCGTGTTTGTTAACCAATCCAAACCACACAGTGATGGATGTGCAGAGGACAGACTAGATTATTGCAGTGTCGAACTGAACCAGCAGCTCCTGGGGCAGGTTGAACTTCCTGAGTTGACGTATAAAGTACATCATCTGCTGGGCCTTTTTAATGATCTAATCTATAGGTTTTCACTGTAGACACCGTGCTGTTGAATATGGTGGGGATGGGTGGGTCCACTGTCATCAGTGCAGTTTTGAACATGTTCAGTTCAAAATAGTTGTGACGGAACCAGGGGTCCAGCTGTTCAACCTCCTGTCTATATGCAGACTCATCACCATCCTGGATAAGACCAATGATGGTTATCATCCACAAACTTGAGGAGCTTAACAGACAGATCTCCTGAGGAGCAATCATTTGTGCAGAGGGAGAAGAGTAGAGGGTAGAGCAAGTGTCCCTAGGGGGGCTCCAGTGCTGATCATCTGGGTGGTGGATGTGTTTATTTCCTGTGAACCTGCTGCCTCCTGTCTGTCAGGAAGTTTTTAATCCACTGGCTGATGGGGTGCTGGTATAGTGAGGTTGGTAAGTTTGGAGTGGAGGATAGTTGGAAGTCCACTAACAGGACCCTTGCATATGTCCATATGTCAAGTTGCAGGAAGATATATCGTAATCCCATGTTGTGTGTGTATGTATGCTCAGTAAATCATGGACACAACATTTTATTGAATATTGAAATGTTTCACCACTCATAGTTATTTTTTTAAAAACTTTAATCTTTACTGGTTTCTGTTAAGTTTTCCTTTTTGCACCAACATACCAAGTCAAATTCCTTGTATGTTCTTGAAACAACTTAAGTAAATGTGATTCTTATTCTGATTTTAGGTTCCAATGACAAATGTAATGAAATATTTATCAAATAAAAAAGCCCAGAGTTCCCATTAATTTACATCTTGGTCTAATATAATAATACTGAGAAGTCTGTTTTAGGTCTCATGATTTGTAGTCTAATCAGTCTAATATTACACTACTTTCTGAAACTATCTGAAATCTGAGAAATCTCAGACTCCTCTGTATGCTATTTAGAATATCAGTTATTATAGTTGCATTTGTCCAGTACATCTTTCAATATCATATGCACATATGTTTTCAGCAGTGATGGCTTCAAACAGGAAGTGGATTCTTGTATCACGGAGTGTTAGGGTCTTGTTCACCTAACTCATAATAAGACTGAAGTTTAACTGTATGTGAACAACCTTGTGAATAACCAATTTAGAGTTGATATTGACGCACCGCAGCCTTGGTTTTTATGTAATGATGTTAGCCATTCTGGCCCCATGTATGTCCGTTTTGGCTCTAGGTACCATCATCCCTGTCAGTAGACAAACATGCCAAGCAGACTGAAACAAGGAGACACATCTAAGCAGATGGTCTTTGGTATATCCTCTGACCTCTGCATTCAAATAGTTGAAGATCAACAGTTACTACCCATAATTTAGATCTATATAACATTTGCTAGCTCACCTAAAGGAACACAGATGCATCTTGGGAAGATCTAGGAGGAGCATGAAAAGGCTTTTTTTACAGCTACCCCTTTTTCTCATGTTATGTGTGTGGGTATTCGACACTGTGTGTCATTGTTGCTTCCTAGGGATTTGACCTGAAGCTACCAAAGTTTACTAAAAACAGAATTATTTGCATTTGTCTGCGTGTTTCCTTTTGATCTTTGTATGCATGTGGGCATGCTGACATGGATCTTGTTTTTTCACAATAACTGTTTGGCATTTGTGTTACTAATGTGTCTGCGTGTGTTTATGTCACTTGTGAGCTTTTGAGCCCGTGTAGTAATCATGTGCTTTTTGAATGTGAATCTGTGGCCTGGGGATGACACTCTTGCTTTCATGTGATCAGTGACAGTAGCTGTCTGTACACAAGGCTTGAGGGGGTAGGATGCCTGAGACTGTCGTAAATAAACTCTTTGCGGTCACAAGCGGTTTCAGCCATAGTATGACCACCATGAGACAGGAACTTCAGCTTGATTGCTGTAGGAGATTAAAAGCCCATCTTTGCTCTAGAAAAGCTTCACTCCTATAGAGTGACCTTACACGGTGGTCATCAAGGAGACGCTAGTCATGCTGCAGCTCTACTGACTGTATTTGGGCAATATTCAGAATGGGGCAATCGCCCATAATTTTATGCTTCCTCTCTTCTCATCCACACAAGGGAGAAGCAAAAAAAAACTTCATGTAAACCTGTATCCTCCTGTTTGACTCCTAGTCCAGTTTACTCATTGGGAAGAAGGTATGGTGCAAGAATGAACACAGTTAGGGATTTGATACCATTGTGGCTTCTGAAGCTGCTTAAACTTGTGGCATTCTAGATTCCTTTAAATAAAGGCCTCAGTATGTGAAATTAGAGTGAAGGGCTTTTCTTCCCTAATTACTAAGCACATATACCCCATACTCGTCTTTGATACACACCTGTATACACCCTTCAGGTCATAGCTCTGTTTGTGTTCCCAGTTGACTTAAGTGTTAAAAATCCTCTGCTGTCTTCCAGCAAACCTTTTACCATATATATCATCTAAAATTGAACCTACACATAACTATGTCTTGTCGATCAATATAAAACTAATTGGGTGTTTTTTAAAACCAAAGATTTTTTTCATTGAGCTAATGCTTCTCCCAAAGGATTCAAGAAAAGAGTTGGGTTCCTTGTTGCATTATATGGTCAATATTTTTGATCATTTTGCTATCTATGAGGCAGAGATTGTCAATATGTTTGAAGAGTTTTGCCCTCAGCTTGGCCAATGATTATCTATACAACTAAAATAAATGAGTGCTTGTTCTGCATTGTTTGAAGAGCAGATTAACCCATTTGCAGTATTTAGGACATACTTGTCAAAAAAGCAAAAGGCATGGCTTCAGCTTCAATGAAAACTAAGAGTGAAAGTCCACAAAATCGTTTGGGTGTGCTATTGGCATAAGCAGCTATCACAGGCTAGTCACTCACAGTTAAATGGAGCATGACTGGAAAACCACTGTAAATAACAAAATAATATTGAATAGAGTCACTTCCATCATATTGTTATTTGGTTGTGTGTGTGTGTGTGTTTGTGTCTGTCTGTCTGTCTGTCTGCAGCTAATCTTCCATACTACAGGGCCTATCGGCTTAATCTTTTTACGACTGTATGATCTAGACCTTCTGGTGGTTGTGGCAATTCAAAACCATTGAACAACCTTTATTCTAGCTCCCTTTCTTCATTTGCTCAAGCTCACTCAACCAGCGCCGCTCTCTTTCTTCCTGATCTAAGTCAATCCATCTCCATCCCTTCCCCAGACCTCTTTTTATTTCTCTAGTCACCTTTTTATTTTCCCAGATCCCTTGATATTTCCCTAGTGCCCATTTTATTTCCCTACATGCTGTTTTATATCCCCTTTGTATTTCCCTGGTCAATTATGTATAATCCCAGTCCCCTTTGCATTTCCTTAGTACAGTTTTAATTCCCCAGGACCGTTATTTATGGTCCAAGTCCCTTTCGTATATCCCATGTCACCTTTATAGTTCCCCAGTCCACTTTACATTTCTTCAGTCCACCGTTACATTTCCCCAGGCCTGTTTTTTTTTCCAAGTCCCCTTTGTATTTCCCCAGCCCCCTATGTATTTCTCCAGTACCTGATGTAATTCTCTAGTCCCCTATGTATTTCCCCAGTACCCTTTTAATGCCCAAGACCCGTTTTTTATTTTCCCTCTCCCCTTAGTATTTCCCAAGTCCCCTTTGTATTTCTTGAGTCCCCTGTGTATAACCCCAGTGCCAATTTATTTTCCCTAGGCCCGTTTTTATTTTCGGAGTCCCCTTTGTATTTCCCCAGTGCCCCCAGTGTATAACCCCTGTCCCCATTGCATTTCCTTCGTACCCTTTTTATTTCCGCAGGCCTGTTTTTTTATTTTCCGAGTCCCTTTTGTAGTTCTCCAGTCCCCTTTGTGCATCCCCAGTAACTATGTATTTCTCCAGTCCCTTATGTATTTCTTCGGTCCCTTATGTATTTCTCCAGTCCCCTATGTATTTCTCCAGCCCCCTATGTATTTCTCAAATGCCCTATGTATAACCCCAGTTCCCATTCCATTCCCCTAGTACACTTTTTATTTTTTCAGGCACATTTTTTATTTCCCAAGTCCCCTCAATATTTTCCCAGTCCACTGTAGATTTCCCCAGTTCCCTTTGCATTTCTATATGCCCCTATGTAATTCTCCAGTCCACTTTGTATTTCTCAAGTCCCCTATATATTTATCTAGTCCCCTATGTATCTCCCCAGTAACCATTTTAATTCCTTAGGCCCGTTTTTTATTTTCCAAGTCTCCTTTTTTATTTCACCTGTCCTCTTTGCATTTCGGTTGTCCCCTATTTATATCCCTAGTCACTATGCATTTCTTCCATCCCCAATGTATTTCTTCAATCCCCTGTGTATTTCTCCTGTCTCTTATGTATTTCTCAAATCCTCTATGTATAACCCCAGTCCCCATTGCATTTCCCTAGTACCCTTTTTATATATAAGGCCTGTTTTTTTCATTTTTGGAGTCCCCTTTGTATTTCCCCAATGCGTATGTATAACCCCAGTACCAATTACAATGACCCTTTTTAATTGTCCAGGCCTGTTTTTATTTTTAACAGCCCCTTAGTATTACCAAAGTCCCCTTTTTATATTTCCCAGGCTGTGTTTTGTTATTTATCAAGTCCACTCTGTATATCCCCAGTCACTATTTATTCTGTCCCCTATGTATTTCTCCAGTCCCCTATGTATTCCTCAAGTCCCTTATGTATAATCCTAGTCCCCAATAGCATTTCCTTAGTACCCATTCAAGTTTTCCCTGGTTCGTTTTTTTCTTTTTCTAGTCCCCTTTTTGTTCCTCAGTCCCTTATGTATTGCACAATACCCTAAGTATTTCCCCAGTCCACCATGTATAACTCCAGTCCCCATTGCATTTCCCTAGTACCCATTTTATTACTTCAGGATCGTTTTTTATTTTCTAAGTTCCCTTTATATTTCCCCAGTCCTCCTTGTATTTTTCCAATCCCATTAGTATGTCCCAAGTGCCCTATGTATAACCCCAGTCCCAATTTATGTACTTTGTAACATTTTTATGTCTAAATGCATCTTTAAAAAAATAATTACAACCTTCCTCTGTCTTTTGCAAGTCCCCTTTGTATTTCCTGTGTCCACTATGTATAACCTCAGTCCCCATTGTATTTCCCTTGTGCCCTTTTTATTTCTCTAGGCTTGTTTTTATTATTATTATCCAAGTTCCCTTTGTATTTCCCCTGTCTGCTTTTCATCGCTCCGGTCCATTTTGCCACTTCCCAGTCCCCTATGTATTTCATCAGTCCCCTATGTATAACCTCAGTCCCCATTGTATCTTCCTAGTACCCTTTTTATTTCCCCTGGACCTTTTTTTAATTTTTCAAGGGTCCCCTTTTTATTTCCTCAGTCAAGTTTTTATATGTCCAGTCCTCTTTATATTTCCACAGTTGCTATGTATATCCCAAAGCCCCTATTTATTTCCCCAGTCACTATGTATAACCCCAGTCCAAATTTCATTTCCCTAGTACCCTTTTGATTCCCTCAGGTCTGTTTTTTATTTTCCAAGTCCCCTCTGTTTCTCCCGAATCTGCTTTGTATTGCACAATGCCCCCTGTATTTCCTGTGTCCACTATGGATAACCCCAGTCCCCATTACATTTCCCTAGTACCCATTTGATTCCCTCAGGTTTGTTTTTTATTTTCCAAGTCCCCTCTGTTTCTCCCCAGTCCGCTATGTATTGTGCAATGCCCCCTGTATTTCATGTGTCCACTATATATAACCCCAGTCCCCATTTAATTTCCCTAGTACCCTTTTTATTCCCCCAGGTCTATTTTTTATTTTCTAAGTCCCCTCTGTTTCTCCCCAGTCCGCTATGTATTGCACAATTTCCCCTGTATTTCCTGTGTCCACTATA
>OMLC01098090.1:0-25754 GCA_900302585.1 Regalecus glesne
ATCTAGCAGAGAAGGGCAGGTCACTTTACATCACATCCAATGAGAAATACCTGCCTGGTGGCTGAAGGAATGTCCGAACACTGTTCTCCTTCAAAAGCAAGGTCAAACCGTTTCTTATCACGGCTGTTGTTGTCAGCCGAGTCCCGTCTGGTCGAACTGCTCGGTTTAACTCTCATTTCTTTCATTTTTTATTTTACAGCCACATTAATTAATCAATTAATTAATCAATCAATTAATTAATTAATTGAATCTCACTAGTTTCATACTGATTTAGTCTTATATTTAACTGCAGCATTTGTATAGGTTTGGGGAGAAGTCGACAAAAATGTTTGAGGATGGATCTGATGTGCTTCTATAAGATTTTGCATTTAAAACGAAGTCTTACATCATAATCCCCTTAGTGATGGGTGGCATAGCCTAGAGGGTAGGGTGGGCATTTAGAGAGATTGGTGGTTCGATCCCTGGTTTCTTCAAAAAGTGTGTTGTATTGTCCTTGAGCATGACAATGAACCCCTGATTGCTTGGGACGACAGATGAACATTAGCCCGGAGGCTAAATCTGGTGTATTGGAATTCTAAAAGTGTATTAATATGCTCTGTCCCCATGAAGGTGATTATTATTATAATCATTATTATTATTTTTGTTGTTGTTCTGCAGTACCTCAGTGGTAGAGGATGCACCTTGGAAAATAATGAGCCAGAGGTTGTGGGTTTTAATCCACTATGGGGCATTGAGAAAGGCATCTGGCCTTAAATCCCCCACTTCTGCCCAGTGATGAACTGGCAAACCTTTCAGGGTGTTTCCCAGTCTTCTACATAAATGAGGACTGGGATAGGCTCCAGCACCCCTTGACCCTAATTAGGACAAGTGGCTAACGAGGCAGTGAGACGAGATCCTTATTGTTAAGAAAATTGGTAAAACATATTTTGATGCATCTCCACCACTATTCTCTTTGAACTCTCCCATATATCCCATCACTTGGTATTGTTCCTATAGTTTCATTGGAGGTAAGATTTCACAGTAAAGCCACTTTCAGACATGCAAGTGAGTTGTAATCTAATAATTTGCTCAAAAAATAATCTTTTGATAAAATGTGTTGGCATTTGATTCTTGCCATGGTAATAGATTTCAAAATGGTTATTCAGCTTATTCGATTCTATTTAGTTATCTATTGGTGAAGTGGGAACTAGCACTTGGCAGCAGGCATGTGAAAATGTGAAAAATGATGACCATGTGTACACAGCATGAAGTTAATTAAAATTTGATATGAAGGTCTACACTGAGAAAAACTTTCATTTTCTTTTCTCTTCATGGGCAGCAGATTTCACCTTTAAAGTCTTTTTTAGCCACTTTTCAATTAGATTGGAAGCAATTTCTGTTTGTCCTTCGGTTTTCTTAACAACTTTTCATCCAATCGACTTCCCACTTGGCGGTAAGGACCCAGGTCAGCAAATGGTACATGTAGTTGTATGGATGAGTAGTCGCTTAAAAAATGGAAGGACAAAGTTTGTACTTAGAATACTTGCTGTTAGTTCTAATATTCAAAGCCCAAAGACGGTTTCTAGGGCAGTTCCAGTTTTTGACATGTTAGCTTCTTTTTCTGGGTTGTAGCTTAGCTAGGAACATGATTCAGACGAGCAAACTCTGTTGGAAAGTATATTCCTTACTAAGTCAATGTTAAGGGTCCAATGAGGATGTTGTGAAAGTAATGGATGACTTTAGCTACTCAATTGAAAATGTACAGTCATTACTTGGCTCACTTTGATTGACAAACTCAAGACGGTGATCCTGTGTTGTTCTGTTCACAACAGAGCCACACAGCAGTTGTGCTGTTGCATCTATACGAAGAACTGTGTCCCTGCTGTGCTTTGCAGAGCATATTGTAAGGCAGTCACCGTCACAATGCACTATATGAATACAGCTGAACTGGCTGTGGCAGGGGCTTACCGGAGGAGGTCACGACTCGGATTTGGGAGCTGACTGCCCCCTCTCCCCCTTCGCTGACTGCACGCACCTCAATAATATAGGTGCCTCCCTCTGGCAGAGAGAGCAAGGTGGAGGGGTTGATGGTTCTGGTCACCTGGTTGTGCCCTCTGCCTTCCTGACGCAGAAACACCTGCAGGGCCACACACAAACGCTCCTGTATGTTAAGCCAACAGCCCGTGCCTTCATAGCTAATATCACACGTATTAGTGGACTAGATGTGACTGGGCTTCTGTCTCTTTTCTATAGAAATTGAACATTGGTTGCTTGGCAATTTTCTCTTTATCTGTATCTCCTGAAATTCACTAAACAACAGAAAACTGAGGGGCTTTACCAAGTATCCGATGACATCGGACTCATTCCGCTTGGCTTTGACCGGATCCCAGCTTAAAGACACATTGTTGCCCTCCTGAATCCACATGAGGTTACTGGGAGGCTGGGCGGGAGCTGCGGAGAGAGTGAGGGAGAAGCTTGGTACCAAGCCACACTGGCCAAAAGGAAGAGTTTTAAGCAACTAGGTCAATTTCTCTACTTTCTACGATGAGATTTAGAGCAAACTGAACAGGTGGCCCCCGTTCCAGAAATAGTAATGGCATGATTAGTGTCAGTGCTGTACTCACGGGCTTTCCTGGTCTTGGCTGTGATAGCAGCGCTGGCAGGGCCCTGGCCGATGCTGTTGAAGCCTTTTACTGTGATGAGATACAGACTGTTGCCCTCTAGTCCTACCAGGACCACAGATGTTTCATTTTTAACAGTGGTTCGTTTCTTCCCTGACTCTTCCAGCTCCGTGTCTTTCCAGTAGCTGACCTAAATAGAACATGGGGATTGGTTTTGCTGTGCATGTTCACACTCCATAATGTGTGCAGAATGACACGCTCAGGTGTGCATTTAGATACAGGCAGATCGGCAGACGCTTATTAGGAGTCGATAAATTAGCAGCCTGGTTGATTATTAGATCTGATATTCAGCATTTTTACAATTATTGGAATTTTGTTTTGTTCTAATTACTGATAAAATAGATTAGCTTAAAACATGCTGCTTTGGCTGTGATGCACCAGCATCTCTCTCTCTCTTTCTCTGTCTCTCTCTCTCTCTCTGTCTCTCTCTCTCTCTCTCTCTCTCTCTCTCTCTCTGTGTCTTTTGTATGTGTGTGTGTGTAGTAATCACACTGTGGTCTTGAGCATTGTCCCACCCACAGCACGATCTGCTGGTTACATGTCACAAGTAATAGCCCATCAACACACACTTACAGACTGGACCAGCTCCGGCCAGCAAGCGGAGCCGTGTTTTGAAGGGAAGGCAGCAGATATTACGGAAGTTGTAATAAAAGTCACAATACTACAATCTGAAGTTGAGCCACCCCCCCATGATCTTATGATCCATTTCTATGATGACATATGTGCCCAGTTTCCCATCTCAGCTGCCATCCATCCATCGTTAACGGCTTATCTAAAGTTGGATTGCAGAGTCATGTGGAGCTTATTCCAGCTCTCATTGAGTGTAAGGCAGGGACACAACCTGGACAGGTCACCATTCCATATGAGGGCTTGAGCAGTTAGGGGTTCAGTGTCTTGCTCTAGGACACTCCAGGTTTTCTCAAGGAATCAGGGATCAAGACACCAATCTTCTGATATCAAGATGACCGCCCTACTTCCCGAGCTATGTTGCCCCTTTCCCAGTTTCCCAGTTACATGACTGAAATTCCACATTAATGCACTTCGTTGTATAATGTGCATTTGACTATAACGAGATGATAGAGTTCATTTATATAACAACAACTTTGAGTAACATTTTTGCTTGTGCAATTGGAACTTATTCTGGCTACCATATTGTGAACTTAATATTAATCGCCCATATGAAGGGTTTTTATTCTATTGCAGTGCCCATTCATCCAAACTTCATACTGAAAGGAATACAGATGTAAACCCCCCCCTCTGACGACAGTGTGGGTTGCGATGGCAGATTGCTGCTGTTGGTGTTTCGGCACATTGACTCATTGGGAAGGGAAGAAGCAGAATTTAAGACCAAACTCGTTGTAAACTTAACTGCTTGCAGCTTTCTTGAGAACTCATCCAAACAATTTCACACTCAACTCTGCGTTACCTCAGTCCTTCAGTAATACACCCACCTAATTGGAAGTTTTTCAGATGATCAGTGGTCAAGAAAATCACTATCCTTACAATACAGGATTGCGCTGTATTAGAAAATAAAATGCTGCCTCCCCTATTGAATCAATGAGGGACACGATTTGTACCATATTTCTATGCATGTTGTTTTATATATACACACCATGTCTTCAAAGTGCTGAGAATAACATAACACCAAGTGAAATCAAACTTTTAATACAGCGCTGTGGAATGAGTTTAATTTCAGTGCACAGCTGCAAACCGACAAGCTCTGCACGCTGTGTGAGATTGCATAGCGCCATGCTGTCATCATTGCCATCGGGCCTAACTCAGCGATTGCCTTGTACAGTTAAAAATAGCACCTTCAGTTGCCAGCAGTTCGTGATGGTGTCTGTTTGGGGTGGACATAATCTTATGTTTGTGATGTTTCAGCTTTGTTTTGGTCAAACCAATGTACAAATAATTTTTATTTCACTGGTGATTCAAAAGGCTTTTGTTATTTTGTTTTGTCGTAAAGTGCTTCATACTGTGTGGTTCTTCATATTGAAGTCCTCCAAAATCGTAACTCTAACGGAGGGGGGGGGTGTTGTACTGGGGTCAGGGGTCTTGGGACGCGTCCCTTATTTCTCCACAAAGAAGGTGACAATGCTAGGGCAGCGATAGAGAGACTCCTTCCATCTTGGTTACACAGGGAGCAACCGATGATCATAAGAAGTTAAAGTAATGATGAGTCATAGAGCCAACTTGACTGATGTAGCAAGAATCGTCAAGTTCATCTATTGATCCATAAATTAGCCAGTGGATTAGCAAAAACCTATTACTGCTGTGAGCTGGACTTTTTGTCTTAAGATAGTGAAAAGTTCTCTTTTAAAAAAAACATACCCTTAAAGGCATTAAAAAAATGTGTTGGAGATTGTGTTATTCTAAATTTTGATACTGATATATTCTTAATTGTAAATATGCATCGGTTCCAAATACCGGTTATCAGTCTCCTTGATTGCTAATAATCAGTATTGGCCCAGATTGGTCGACCCATAGTGCCTTTACACACCTCACACACTCGGGGTACATACACACATACTACACAGACCTCATATCCTCTTGGTCTTCCAGGGCCAGGGTTGGGTGGCTTCCAAGTGACCCTAATTTCCGATGAAGAAACACTGGCAGCTCTCACATCGGATGGTGGCTCCCTTGGCTCTGAGCGAGACAACATAGAGAATTTGACAAATGCAAGAAACAGCCAAAACTGGTGACCTTCTGCCAATGCTGCAAGCCTTTTGTTCTGAGTGCTCTTTTAAAGCCATGCAACCACAACATCTCAACATCTCTCAACTCACCCCCTTCAGCGGAGTAGACGATGACGACTTTACTAAAGGGCCCATCTCCTTTATTGTTGTACACTCCAACCTTCACTTCAAAGGGGGTGAGGGGAGGGAAGGTTTCATCTCTGTACTTGTACGTCGTGGAGTCTGCTGAGGTCACCATCTTCTCTTTCCAGCCCCGCGTGCCGTTGGCACGAAAAGCCACTATGTACCCGAAACCCTCGCCGTTTTGGAACTCTTCAGATACAGGCTGAAAAGACAGGGACATAAGAGAAGAACCATGGGCTTCATATTTTGAGAACACAAGGAGGTAGAACTATTGAACACTTGTAAGAGAGCTGTTGGGAAGAGGGAGGCAAACCAATAGACACAAGCGTTTGTATTGATGGGAGATCAGCCCAAACCACTTTGTTTGTGAGGCTCAAAATTGTGGCACAATTTTGTATCAAGGACCAAATAATCCCCCACCTGAGCACCTTGGAACAAGGCATGGTATGGCTCAAATATAGACACCCCTCACATAACATAACTGCAGAAATATGTATTTCCAAATCCATTTGTCAGCATTTGGTTGGTTTTCAAAGTTTTCCATGAATTCCTTTTCAGAACACAGAAACCTACACAGACCTGCAGTGACTAAATGTTCTTGTATGATGAGTAAAAGTTTTAACGGAGGCCATTTTTTGCAATCACAAGATACAAATACCCCCCACCCCCTGCACAAAATGAAATTTATACTATTTTCTTGATTTCTGCTTAGCAATCAATGTATAACCGTGGACTATGATGTTTGTGGAGGACATTGTGATCTGTAGTGAGTGTAGGGAGCAGGTTGAGTTGAGTCTGGAGAGGTGGAGGTATACGCTGGAGAGAAGAGCAATGAAAGTCAATTGGACCAAGATGGAATACATACGTATGTGTGAATGAGAGGAGAGATAGCGGATTAGTGAGGATGCGAAGAATAGAGGTGAGGAAGGTGGATGAGTGTAAATACTTGGGGTCAACTGTTCAAAGTAATGGGGAGTGTGGAAGACAGGTGAAAGAGAGAGTGCAGGTAGGGTGGGGTGAGTGGAGAAGAGTGTCAGGGGTGATTTGTGACAGACGGATGTCAGCAATAGTGAAAAGGAAGGATTACAAGAGGCTGGTGAGACCAGGTATGAGGTATGCTCTGGAGACAGTAGCATTGACAAAAAGACAGGAGGTGTAGCTAGAGGTGGAGAGATGCTGGTATACTGGGAGAAGGATGCTGAATATGGAGCTGCCAGGCTAGAGGAGAAGAGGAAGACCAAAGAGGAGGTTTATGATGTGGTGAGGGAGGACATGCAGGTGGCTGGTGTGACAGAGGAAGATGTAGAGGACAGGAAGAGATGGAGATGATGATCCTCTGTGGTGACCCCTAACAGGAGCAGCCAGATGTAAAAGTAATAGTTGTAGCCAAGTAATGCTTAGGAATAGCCACTTATGAGCTCGTCTGAGATGACTCGGTTGCCATTGATTTTACCATCAGGGATAAGTTGTGAAGAACAATTTTACTCTTTGCTTGATACGTTCTTACTTTCACTTCTTTGGTTATACAACAGAGACCTGTCATGAGAGTTGTCAAGGTCGGATGGCTAAGCAGGAGGAGTAACAGAGAGAAAATTTGTTCCATTGACACCATTTCTTCTATGACAGAGCAACGAAGATATCCCATTTCTTATCAGCAGGAACATGTTCAAATTGTACTTTGAAAGAGGGGAAGATAGCCCCATGCAGGAATATGATCAAATTAGTCATCTCTTAAAGCCCTCGCCTCAACATTCTGATGACTTCCCTTGTTAGAAGAATAGAGGAGTGACAACACTGGGGGAAGCCTGCCTCTTCTTTTTTTTTGCTTCTCACTAGTAATTGGAAAACCTTGAAACTACCTGATGAGAGATGAGTATAATGGAAATGTTCATCTAAAATGCTCTTTCAAAAGAAAGTGTGTGGGTTCATAAGTGCTACAGCTCTGTAACTGAGGACACATTCCTCACCAGCGCTCTGTATGGAAGCCTCTGGTGTAATGTTTCAAGTAATATTTTAGGCATTAGATTGAAAAGGCCAACGTGGGGCTGTGGTAGCTCAGTGGCAGAGCGCATGTTTTGAGAACTGATGAGCTCAGAGGCAGCGAGTTTGGACCTACTGCAGGACGTCAGGAACGGTATCCGGCCTTGATCTCCCAAACTCCAGCTAAGCTCGTGTTCATTTCCCACATTTCCCACAACGTTCCCTTCCTTGATGCACTGTGGCGGGTTCAAACCCATGGTCCATGGCTCATCAGTTCCTGAAGTGCACGCTCTACCACAGAGGTACCACGGCCTCCCGGAAATTATGAATACTAACTCAAGAAAATATCCGTGCACTCAATCCACCTAGTTGGGTAGCCGTCTGCCAGTTTCAGTGACAACACAGTCAATCCCGAGTAATGAAAACAAATCCGATCAGTCTCAATTGCGCACATCACGCCTTCTTTGAGCTTCCCATGTCGGAGCTTTGGTGTACACACAGGATTAGTCGCCTGGCTGCAGTGGCTGTCTGCTGTTTTCCTGGAGCGGTAATACTGGACGCTTTTTCAAACAGCTGCCACACTCTTAATCAAATCAAAAGCAATTTATTAAGCAAGATAGGATTTAATTAAAATGAGAGCTACAGGAATTAAAGCTTTGGCCAAATTTAATGAGTGACTAACACTTGTACACCTGTTTTTGGCATCAAGTCAGTCTGTAATTTGTTGATTCGCACAAGATTCAGCGCTGATATTGTCCCTGAGAGGCATCGCCCAAATTAGCCATATATAGGGGAGTGGTGGATGGAAAAGTGATTCACATTCCATTTGAAAGGAACCGATCGCTGTGTCAGAATGATTACAAGGCCAATCAGGGAAAATGAATTAGCCTCCATCCAATGTGCTTTTGGAGCTGGCGAGGCTTTTAAAGACATGCCACGGAATACAGGTCTTTAAAAACAGCATGTCCAAATTAGCTAATCAGTTAAGTCTAGCTGCACTCATGGCTCGGGGAATAGAGATGGATGTGGATAGTGGAAAACACCATGAGAGGCCTCAGCCAACCATGAGGTAATTCTCCTGGATGGGACTGTGAAGTCTGCTGGGCTTTGGTGACTGCCGACTGCGGGGCCATCACTAATGGTTACCTCAGTGGCTCCAAGTGAAGAAGTAGTCTCTCACCATCGACTCTAATGAGACGACTGAATGAAGCCACAGAGACTGTTTAGTCATTCATCCTGCTTAATAACCCAGCCCACCATGGCCGTCCAAGCTCTGACAAGCCTCAGCAGATGATTGCAGAGGCAGAACTGCCACGCACCCACATGGCCTGACTGCCAAAAGGGACCAACATCCCTGCTCCGTCTCCTTCAATATTCATCTCCATTGATCACTGACGAAGCGCTGATTTATTTCCAAAAGCATTTAGCTGGAACAAGAAGAAATAGGGCAGAGCCAAAATGACTTGTGCAAAATGGCAAGTGCAAAAAGGGATAATACTGCATCCGAGCACATCCAAGTAGAGCTTTTGAACACTGCCGTTTTGCAGCTGTCCTGAAATATGACAGATTTATTGATGGGTGACCAATTTTTGCATCCTTCACAAAACAGACATAATTTGGAGACTGGGTTTTGAATTTTATTTAATGTATGCCCTGTATCAGTTAAGCTACGAGGAGGGTTTTGCATCCCTGAATATCACTGAATATCAATAAAAATGAGGGCACATGCTGCTGCTCACCGTTTAGATGGAAGTATCCCATTATATGAAGATGGACACGTGAAATAGACAGATTGCTCCAGCTGCAGGGATTTGCAGTAAGGGAAATGGTTGTACCTACAATAGGTTGTGCTGATTATTTCTTCACATTCTGTTGAAGACTGTGTTGGATGCAACTGAAGTTTCAGTTTTTGAAAGTTTTCATAACTTCAAGAAAGTAAGTTTTTCAATATTCAAAGCTGATTCTATTTTTATGGGGGGGGCTAGTATGTAACTTTGCAGCCGTCTCTTTCCTTCCCTTCATAAAGACTTCAGCATGATATTTGTTCTGTTTGATCGTCTTTGTTCCATGGACCAGCTCAGTTTGTGTGTCTTTCTTTTTTGACAAATAATCCTATTGGGGTGCCATAGCTCAGCAGGCAGGACTGTCGTTTAGTAATCCGAGATTGGTGGTTTGATCCCCCTGTCCTGCAGAAAGCATGCTAATGCATCCTTGAGCAAGACACTGAATGCCTAACTGCTCCCTGAGTGCCTCAGTACAGTTGTGCTGTCTGCCCTTTTGCAATCTTCTTCTTCTTCTGCCCTGTTCCCTGTTTTTCAGTGGTTGCCACAGCGGATTCTATACCTTTCTTTGGTGCCGTGTGAGCTCTTAAGTGATCTGGTATGGTCTTGTCTATTCTGATTTGGCAAAATTTTATGTCGGACGCCCTTCTTGACACAATCACAACCTGTCATCAGACATGGTGTTGGTGTTGGTCCCCATTTTGTGGGGTTGGATGCAAACTTAGGCATGAGGAGGGTTTGAACCTGCAACGCCTGGTTTAGAGGTGAGCACTCTACCACTGAGCCATCACCCCCCCCACCACCACTGCTCCTATACAACAGGAGGGGTTGAATGCAGAGAACACATTCCACTGGCTTTGGTTGTGTGGCAATAAAACACTTTCACTTTTATCAATCAGATTCAATTTCATGGTCTGATATGATACCTGAATGTAGAACAGTAACATTTTGAAACCATTCTCCGTAAGCGGTTCCTGTCCAAACAGGTCCCACGTGTGATTTCATGTGATTTTAAGTACTTTTACTGTGGGGGTGGGGGTCCCATATTCTATTCTACTCTACTCTCAGCCTTGAGCTGTCATCATGTGGCAGCTTTCATAATGACATTCTTGAGTGGTTATAAATAGCAAATGGTGAAGTAGCCCAGCACCAAAACGTCATCCCATCTGGAATGAACATTATCCTGGTAATGTGTCACCGAGGTGCACTTCTCCGCATGTGAAGGTTATTCTACCGGTGACAGTTGGACTCCCATACTTAATAACTACAAGAATAACTGTCTGCTGTTTCCACATCTGCTCACCATTCCCCTGCTAATATAGCCTTCATTTGCTACGAATTGCAAATCGTGTAGCTTTCATGGGGGGGGTTCACGTTCTGCGTGCCCTTGACTTGGCCCAGAGCCAATTCGTCCACCAACACATAGCTTGAGCTAACGTCCTGTTACCTCACGGTGAGAGTGATTACATTTCGTACCGCCATTGTAACGACGAAAATCGCAAAGAGGTACTCATCAGCATCGCTGGCCTTAGAGAGGAATCAGTCGGAGATGGGAGGTTAATAAACACCCGAGCTGTCTCTGGTGGGACCAAATTTAAATTCACTACATCTTCATAATGTGGCGATATGCCTGGCCCGCCTCATTTGAGCGTACTCAGGGGACCACTGTCTGCTCCACATTATCCGGATGTCTTCACGTAGGTGATTTAAGTAAATCTCAGATCGAGCGTGTTGACCGCTTGTTCCGTGTAGAACGAGGTGTGATCCAGAGGTGTCTGTGAGCGCTTTTGTGAACGCTCGTTTGTGAATGACTGATTGTGGCTAAGGGCCGACTGAGCTGGTAATAGTGCACACCTCCACTTCTCCTCCTTTCTTCTTTGGTATAATAATGTGAAAAGCAATTGACTGACCCTTGCTGAGCAATGTGCTAAGCTGAACTGCCATCTTTCCCTGGTGAAAAGAAGCCATCCTCATCTCTGGCTTGATCCACCTCTGTTTCAATGGACCCTCTCTCACATATCAACTCTCTATTCATCACCCCCTCTTTTTCCTCCCTCTTCCGGTTAGAAATTAGTCAGTTGGAACCATTAAGTTTTGCTTTTTTCCATCGACTCTCATATTAGTCATATACATTCTATAGCATTTAGCCGGAGGCTGCGGTACCTCAGTGGCAGAACATGCATCCACTTAAGGAACTGATGAGCTGGACATCACAGGTTTGAGCTCACCATGGGGTGGCCATCTGTCCTGAATCCCCCAAGCTCTGTCTAAGTCTGTTTCTACCCCCACAACAGGGGCTGACATTTAAAACCAGGGCTGTGGTGGCTCAGCAGTAGAGCGTGTGCCTTTAAATCAGGCATAGCAGGTTCGTATCCTACTTTCAGGCATCAGGACAAGGGCATCTGGCCTCAGTCACCACGCTTGGTGAATGTGAGGCATTCGTTGTAAAGCACTTTGAGAGGTTGCTTGACTAGCGCTATATAAGAACAGGTCCATTTACCATGAGCCCCATCCCACGGCGTTGTGCTATAACCCGAGGGATACCCTGTGTCTATCTGTCCTGAAGGGCTCCAGCTGAGATGTTTTGTTTTTCTCCTGACACGTTTTTTTCTGAGTTTTTTTCTTGTTAGAATGAGGATCTCAGGACATTGCACAGAACGTAACCATGTGACTGCAGAGTTAGAGGAAGTTTGAATTGCATTGGAGACATAGCATGCTATCAGACCGACATCAGACCAGGGGAGTCATGGGGTTGGCAAAACTGACTTTTGCTGCCTAAAATAAAGGAAATCTGTTAATCACATGTTCAGTTTTATGCAGCCACAGTACCGTGATTTACAGAACACAGTCTGGTTAGAATGCATGGGGCCATGATATTTGACTGTTGATACCATGGCAATAACAAAGGTAATAGGACTGCTGTAAACCAGAGCTGGATTAAGTATTCATAATTTCAATGATATCGGGCCGCGGTAACTAGAGGGTAGAATGGGGGCTTCAGGACCTGACCAGCCAGAGGTTGTGGGTTTGAACCCATCGTGGGGTGTCAGGAAGGGCATCCAGCCTTAATCCCCCACGCCTGCTCTGAGATGGAGTGTTGACCTATCCAGGGTGATTGATTCCCTGCCTTTCTCCCAATGAGCACCGGGATAGGCTCCAGCATGACCCCGTGACCTGACTTCGGATAAGCGGTTGACGATGGATGGATGGATGGAATTTCAATGATTCCTGAGAGGGTTGATATCATGTGTATAAGCATCGAGAAGCAGAAGAAATGATCCTTTTCTGTAACAACAGTGTCTTTTGGAACACATTTCGTGCACAGTTTGCCAATATTCCTCGATACGAGATGCAAATGATAACGTCTCAGAACTTGAGAGATGGATGACTCCCCATTGAAAATATAGAGCTCTCATCTTGGTGGTCAATAACTTAATGCTGGCAGCATTTCCAAAACGGCACTCGATTAAAACGACTTCTCTAGAGAGGCTAATGATTAGATTAGATTGTTTATTAGCCACACGTGACCAAGGCTGGTGGAATTTGTTAGTTCAGCATATTAAGTTCTGCAGGACAATACATCCATGGACAAATGTAAGCACGCCACATTTTATCATGAAGTATCCAGTCAGGCAACATCAGGAACAAAGGCATCATGCACAGCGGTTAGGTGAAGGGTGGTATGTATGACAGTAGTGTGTGAGTGAGGAGGGGGCAATAGGGTGGGATTCAGAGTTATGATAGCTAGGGGAAAAGCTCTCCTTTGGTTTTAATTCTGTGTATCTGAAGACCCCCACCTGGCACCACTCTTCTGCCTTCCCAGCTATCTTTGAACAGTATAATATTGACCCCTGTGCTATCAGTCCCTCACACCTTTGTTGGCTCGGTAAATATTCAGCACTTCCCCATCAGCCCTCACTTGGCACTGTCGCTGTGCTTGCAGTCTGTAATATCCCCAGCGCCGCTGTTGCACATGCGAGCACTGAGGTACTCCCAAAAGTCCGCCTTCCTCTTTCCTCTGATAATATCCAAGGAGCAGTGAGGTCACCATCTCCTGCACGCTCACTCTCAACAGGTGACCATTTTAGTCGGGGATTCAGGTGAAACGGCTTCCTAGGAAAGGACTCCTACAGTTTGTTTCTGTTTTGTCATTATCAGACTTGAAAAATGATGACATTTTCTCCAGCATGATGGAGACTGGAGCTGAGGACTGAATGTATACCTCATCGACTGTGAAAAATTGCGAGAGTCTGACCACTTTGAGCAGTTGAAAGGGACGTTTAGCTTTTTTCCTTCTTGACGCAAAGCGGCACGAGTTGCTCTCAAGTCGGTATCTCAATGCATGGCCAGTAGCCTGGTCAGTGAGTTCTGTGTTTCAGAGGTCTGGCTGCTTGTTGGAGTGATTTGGCAGCTTGTCAGAGAAATAAAGGACAGTGAACAGGGTCAGCTACAAACTCATCTTCAGCAACATGCAATCAATCAATCAATCAATCAATCAATCAATCAATGAAATAAAAATCAAGGCTTCAGCCATTGAAGAATGCCATCGTACCATAACTATACTATACGCTGTGGTTAAGCTGAATCTGTTTGGTCAAGGGTCATCTCTTGGACATGCTGCCGACTCACTGCAACTATTAGCAAAAGCTCCAAAATACAGGACCCATTGACCATGATCCATGTCAATGTCCATGCATCAAGTAGAAAAAGCTAGACTTTCTGATGTTTTTGATGTTGATGATGTTATCTAAATGACCTAGCTTTAATTAGCATCGGTCAAATTAAAGCTGGAAACCTGGAAATGTCCAGGTGTGGTGATTATGACATTATTATAAGGTACTTTAAGTAATATTGTGATTTCATTCTGAAATTCACATTGACGACGACCTTATTATGCCCATATGGAACTGGTCCTTGCATTGTAGCCATGCGTCCCCTGTCGCTTTTTTTCATATTGTATCAAATAGAAGCCCTTGAGGGGAAAAGCCAATAAGCTCCCTTGTGAGCAGATGTAGCTTTAAGTGCGAGAGGCCTTTATAAACAAGTAGATCTACTTTCATATGTCTTGATGCATCCTCAATAATCCAGGTAAGGCAGATCACAAAAATGATGAATCGGTTCAACTGGATCACATGACTTCTGGTCCAGTTGAACCGATTCACCTTTTTTGTGATCTGCCTTCATAGGGACAGTGCTTATTAAATGGGTTCCCTTCTTAGTCCCACAAGGGAAAATTTGGATTTCTCTCCATTTTAACCCATCCTATTGAATAAGAGCAGTGTGCTGCCACCATATGGCCCTTGGGGAGCGGTTAGGGGTTCAGTGTTTTGCTCAAGGACACCTCGACATGCGTTGTGCAGGACTGGGGATCAAACCTGCAACCTTCTGATTGCCAGATGACTGCTCTACCCACTGAGCTATGCCGCCCTTATGCAATTATTTTGTCCTGTCTGTTGATGCTGTTGGTGAGCCTCCATTGACTTCATATGTGATGTGACTCTTTAGTAGAGAAAACTAGCTGCTAAGCAATGGTCAAGTCAGATCCCTCCAGATCTTTCCTTCTTCACATCCTCCTTTAATTCCCCTCTCTCTCCACTTCTTAACAGTCAACACAAAACACTAAGGGTGAGTTGACTCTGGCTCTTTTCTGAGAGTGAATCAGATTTTCATTAGTATTTCATAAAACCGCTCCTGATAAACACACAGTGGAGGTACAGTGGCATGTACTCTTGAAATGCTAGGTGTGTCTATTATGGATAAAAATACAGGAACGATCACACGCACATCCCATAAACTTTTAGCAGGTGGGGGGTTGGACTGGAACATGCACTAAAAAGAGAGCGAGCGAGCGGCTTTCAATGTGCCCGTAGCCATCATCATTTGCAAGATTTTACTCAACGTCGGGAAACTTGACGAAGATCTGGAATATGAATATCTTCTAAGTCACCTCGGATAAATGTGTCTACCAAGCAAGGGGATCCAAATGTTATATAAAATGTATAATATGTTGGGAAATAGTGTAGCTTGAAAAAAAATCGGCCTTCATATACAGAACCGATATTCTAAGAAAAGCTCAGACTCTGACGAGAGCACACAGTACCAGACTATAAAGTATGTTCTCATTTTAAAGTTGAGCTGTATTAACTGGGCTTTAGGTAGTTGGTCGTTTCAGAGGTCGATTGGGGGAGTCATCTTTGACTAGTAAGGGCTGTGCCAGCCACCTGAACTCTGCAAAACAAGCCTCCTTAGCTCCTTCCCTGTTCATTAAAAACGAAGTAAGAACTTGCATTTCATAGCCCGTCTCCCCCTGTTCCTAATCAGAAACTGTTGAAAAGGGATATGGAGATCAGTGAAGGTGGCTGTCCTGTGATGTCCCAGCTTCTCACAAGTCAGAACCCAGAGAGTTCGATGTTAAATTGAGTTATTTATCTATAGGACTTTTATAGTCTAGTGACCGCTCATAGTGCATCACAATGTGTGCCTCACATTTACCCAGAATGGGGGATTGAGGCCGGAGGCCCTTTTCCTGACACCCTTGCAGTGGGATCGAACCCACTAAGGCCTTGGAGGTGCACACAATCTAAATAATATTTTTTTTATTTTTAATTTGTAATATAGATAATTCTGTGTGCAATTTTAACTGCTAGGTTTGTTTTAAACATATACACATCCATGTGCACATGCACACACACACACACATATATTTATATATATGTGTGTGTGTGTGTGTATGTATGTATCTATCTATCTATCTATCTAACTCTCTCTCTCTCTCTCTCTATAAATAAATATATATATATGTATATGCTAGTTTCTCCTTTATAACAATGCAAATTTCCCCTCGTGGGATTATAAAGGAATATCTTATCTTACGCTCTACCACTGAGACATCACGTGTTTAGTTGGTCAACACCAGCGAGATGAGTCGCTTTTCTACTCGCCTCATTTTTTTAATGGGTCTAATGCACTACATCCCACATTTGTGTCACACGGGTCTCAGCATCTTTAATTCCCTCCATATGACATAGACAACTCGGAGGTGGTTGACTGCAATATGTGTTCTCCTGCAGATGCTAACAAATGTAAACAGTTTCTGCCTCAAAGCAACCCTGTGGTACAACGCCTCTTGTCTTTTTGTTGAATCTGACAGGAGAACGATCAGTTCCACGATCCTAGAATTGTGTCAACATGTTTTCAGCTCCAAAGATGAATGATTAATAAGAAAAGGTTTACAACCCCCTTTAAAACTCATTTGAAATCATACGGCACATCTGCCGTCTTCCAACTTGACAGACTCTTCGAACCCAGTGCCCAATCCACCGACTTGGCTTAACTCAGTCACTCGGTCATCTGTGTTGTAATTAGAGCCTAGGAGAGTCTGGGAAAAGATCAGCCACAGAACACAGAAACCACCTGATTCAAAAGGAAAAACACATCAGAAAACCCCCATATTTGAACAGCACTGTGATGACCGGACTCATCACTTCTCACTCCAAGTGTGTGCAGCTGTCTGTAACTCGATGCGATTATCCGTGTATGAGACCCTTAGTGCTCAGGAGTCGCCAGGACAAGCATCGTCCATCAACTAGGAATTAGCACCTCAATAATCTCTGACAAGTAGTCCCAGGCAAGGAAAAAGGAGCAGGATTTAATGAATGGCATGTAGGAACCTACTATATGTGATCATTAACTTGCATTCACGTGCAGGATTTATTGCTGGTAGACGAATCTGCTCCTGGGGGAACTGCAGCAGAGCGGTTGTTTCAATATAGATGTTTCAAGGGAGCGTAACAGCTCCAGTAAGCTTGTGTTCACTTATCGGCTTATAGCGGAGGCTTTCAACCTGGGGGTCGAGGACCTCCCCTGGGCTATGTGCGGTGTTCTCGTGGGTGTTGGATAGTGATTTATGAAATCTGGAATACGGTTCCTACCACACAAATATAGTATTATGCTTTGAATCCTTTTGATGAATACTCTTCTCCTTTTAGATAATTAGTATTGCAACCTCAAGGTGAAGTCCAATGATAAATTGTGTAAAATTGCTGCATAAGAGAAAATCATCTTTCCTTTTCAAATTACATTATATATCATGCCTGCAACAAGGGATCACAAGTGGGCGTTATTTAACCTTTAGGGGAGTTGTGGGATCAGAAGGTTGAGATGCAGAATAATAAGTGATCTAGAAAATGATTTAAGGCTCTTATCTCCTTTTTCTGACATTTTGATGCATCAGTTCAAGTGACATATCACAACAAATCAACACACATGGTTCTGACAAGCCATCGTCTCACGTTTTATGTAGGAGCAATATTAGACCCACTAAATAAAGTACGGTGTCTAACCCAAGTCAGAACAAAAACAATAGAGGGATTACCTGCTGTTTATGAAATGCTGTCATGGAGCACACTTTTAAGACAGATTCATATCTAACGCTGTATTCAAGACTGTATATAACATCCCCTCAGAACAAGTAGAGCAACTATCTCTGTTGCTTCTGTGACCGTTCTGCATGGCCTCGGTGCTTGTACGTATATATCGTGAGTTTCACCTCGTTGTCATATAGACTTAAAAAGCACAATGTGCCCCAGCTCTCTCAGGCCTTAAAACTATATATAACAAAAAGATAAAGGAGCCTATTGTTCATTACTCTGACCGCCTGGGGTAAAAACTGTCTGAGGCAGCTGATCTGACCTCTGATGCTCTGTAAGTCTTATCCTGAGGGGAGGAGTGAGAGCAGGCCATGTGCAGGGTGGCTAGTGTCCTCCATGATACTTATGGCCTTCCTTCTGCAATGGTTGGTGTAGATGTCCTGAAGCTGTGGCATTGTTGTTATGATTTTCAAAGCTGTTTTACTGTCTTCTTCTAGTATTTGTGGTCCCATTCAGTCAGGTTGCCAAACCACACCAGCATGGTTCCAATAAGGATGTTCTCTATGGTAATCTGATAGCAATTGACCAGGGCTTTTACGGATACTGAACTTTTAAGGCATCTTAGTAGGATGTGTATTTTCTGTGTGTTTTCTTAATAACACAAGGTGTGTTTAGAGACCAGGTGAGGGAGTCAGACAGTGGCGTAGTGTGGGCGGGGCCACAGGGGTGGTTGCCCTTGGTGCAAAATTCTTAGGGGTGAAAAATTTCTAAAGAAACAAGTAGCAGTAATCTATAAAAACGAGCACATTCCTATTCTCACACAGAAAATGCTCCCAGCGTTGGAACATTTTACACCGTTTTTTAACTTGCCTTGCCCTGGGCGCTGGCAACCCACGCTATGATACTGGTCTGAGATCTGAGTGTCTAAAAATATGAAGCTCTGCATGATTTCAACATTGACATTGTTGACGTAAACTGAGGTCTGAACTCAAAATAACCTGAGCCCGATCATCTGGACATAAATTCAGAAAGTAGGAGAATGTTTTGACATTTATCTGAATTTCTTCATCAGCTCTGAAGTCAGTCCTGTGAGTTACCCAACCCCCTGACAAGGGTTACAGATATAAAGATGGAGACACTCAGATGAATCTCGACACATCCTCCTATTTTTCGAATTTTTATCCAGATGAGCAGTTTCAAATTCTTTAGATTTTTTTTTTACTACATGGATTTTTGAGCAAAACAGAAGATGGTGGCTGAACTTATTCTCAACATGTAGGGAGAGGTTGTTATTTTTGCACCATATGGATGAGTTCCTCACCTACTCCAATAGACATCTTTATTGTCATTCATCAGGCCAATTACTGTGGTGTCATCTGTGAAAATCACTATTCCTCATGGTTTAAGGACTTCTTTGCTCACAGAGCCGCTCTATGGCTGGAAAACCGCTCTGTTAAAAATCCCTTTCAAATGTACATTCACATTTGCATTTTCATATAAGCAGATTAACTTTCCATTGAGTAAAAAACAGCTTTAAAGTTAGGAGTTGTTTGAAATGTCATTCAGCTGAGACCAAATTGCAAAGCTTTGACATGTTTTCCAACTAATTTCCCCATTCTAAATTGGCATTTAGGAAAAGACAAAGTGCAATCACACAATATAAAATCTAAGCTATTCTAAAGATGTTCAAGACATCAAGATTAATCATTACCTATCTGTTTGAGGTTAAGTGTGACTCAAATCTATAATTATGTCTGTCAGAAGTGCTCGAGACATGTGGGATCTGTCAGATTCACGACCTTTGAGTCGCAGCATAGCAGCATCATTTCCCATATGAAACCAGGGGGATTTGACAGTATCCAAGTGTACAGAAAGGAAAAGAATTGGGAAGAGTAAGAGTGAGGACAAAACACAACAGATGGGCTCCCATCCCAGATGTTTCCATCAGTTGCAACAAACAAAGTCTTATGGAGACTTATGGAGAAATACCACCTGCTGTCATATTTCACTAGCTATTCAATGGACGCTAACTGTAACTACCAAACTATATACTGTCATAAAATAAAATAAATATAATGTCCAAAGCCTGATGCCCACATTACAGAGATTGTTTAAATAGGCACATGGATGTATTAGACCAAAAAAATTGTAAATGTGTTGGAATATTGATACACTGACATAGCAGTGTGCCTTACCTCCCATGAGATGACCAATTCATGCCTGCGGCCGTTCCCACCACTAACGTTGGTTGGAGCCACCGAAGGTACTGCATTAAGCAAAATGATTAACACCATCAGTGGAGTGCATTTACAAACCTAATTCACTACCTTTTTACATTCACAAACAACAGCTCCGGGATAGTTGCCCACAATTTCACATTCAGCACACAGCGCTGAGAACAGATTAACAAAGCTGGAACTAGATACAGCAATTAGGCTGCTAATTATGGTGAAGGGATAGGACAGATTAAACAAGCCACTCTAGAATGACCACTGACCTTTGCAATTATTACATATTATAGTTGAGAGACGAGCAGCTAGTGAGGCGGTGCTCTTGATCTGGACTGTCACAGCGAGTGTTTGTTCCCCATAAATAGTTTATTCTGCTGTGTGTTTGCCTCGAGGCACAAGTGCCTAGCTGCTTAAGCTGCAACACCAGACTTGTCGAAGTTCATATAAGAAGCTTATTTTCCAATGCTGGACCAATTAAAATGGAGCAGGTTAACAATAGGAAAGAAGCTGAGTCATGTACCGGCACTGGCAAAGGGCTCAGCCGAGGCGTCTTTTGAACAAATTATTCAGTGGTTTCTTGGATTGCTCGCTTGTCAAAACATAGTCAGTGGGGTGTAGTCGTATCTGGTGCTTATGCCAGGACTCGTACCTGCTTCTTTAGTCCTGACTCCTCTTGAGGGTGCGCTGGGGTCTCCAGTGCCAATCGCGTTGCTTGCAACCACTCTGAACTCATATTCCACCCAGGGATTTAACTCCACGGCCATGGCTGACTCCATATCCCCTGTGACGGGGTCTGGGTCTGTGGACAAGGATGTTGCATGTGAGTTTATGCAGTCAGAATGCTATTGTTTAAAAGCTAAGCAGCACTGATCAAACGATATGACATATTCCAAAGCTTATTTGAATGCATAGGTTATTCAATTGCGTATCTTTATGTATGCCTGTGTATATCTAAAATTAGTTCGAGAACTGTTAAACTAAACATTTCATCTTGTCATAAATGTGATAGCAAACAGCTGTAATTGCAATTTTAGCTGTGAATTATGTTATAGGTGGCTTTTATAGATGTTAATGCTAATACCATTAATGGGAAACTGCACGTTGATATTCTCTATAGTGTATTATTATTATTAATACTAATAATAATAATAATAATAATGATAATAGAGACCGTGCATATTAATGAATATTTAGGATGTAAATATGCTGGATTTAGCCACCAGCCTGATTTTTATCTGTTGTCCCAAGCAGTTGAGGGTTCAGTGTCTTGCTCAAGGACAATTTGACCTACTTTCTGACCAGGGATCAAACCCCCAATCTTTCGATTACTAGACAATCACCCTGCGTCCTGAGCTGTGCCGCCCCTACTATCTCACCTGATAATCATAGTGGAATAAATGGAACTACTTCAATTCACCTGAAATAGTATTTTAATCCAACAAGAAAGAAGGAGAGATATCTTTGTTATGATTCAAACACATGCAATAAGCCACATGGGGGTGTTACACAAATGCAGAACCCTGATGGAACATGACCAGGCATTGAGTCAGCAGTTTTGAATGCCATTCCTTTGTACCTGTCTATAAATCTCCTGTACAGGCTGTGCAAATGTACTAAAGGCCTCATTTCGAGCAGGTAAACCATACCACTCCAACCTCTCCACGGTTGCCAAATCAAGCATTGTCAATATTAGTCTTACAGCAATAAACAAGCATTGATCTTGAGCATATCCATTACTCAAATGAACCTGTGGTCTCTCTGTGCGTTTTACAGTAGGGGGCATGCATTTAGTGAAACACTGGAGCTCTTATCTTTTAATGCCATGCAGGCCACACAGTCAAGCTGTTCTTCAAACAAGAGCCGATAACTCGGTTTGCAAGGAGTGGGAGCTAAAAGCCTCATTCTGTCCATCCATCCACAAACTCTTTAAACTGCTTACTCAATTTTCAGGCTAAAGCAGGGAAGCAGGGGGGTGGCTGGAATCTATCCCACGTTACATTGGATGGAAGGCAAAGAGCTAGACCAGTTGCATCACATCCAAAAACCGAAAACACATCATCATCTGTCACACTCCTGTGTGTCCTTATGGGTGGTGATGAGCCTAAGGGTCACCCAGTATGTATATTTTCCAACTGTGGGAGGAAACCAATGGCAACAAAATCTAGACACAGGTTGAACCCTGGACCCCCTCGCTGTGAGTCAGCGGTGCCGACTGCACATCCAGCATGGTGCCACTTTCCTTTTATGCAAATCTTACCAAGTCCACCACATAAAATAGAGTGGAAGAAACATGACTACCCATTAAGGCGGTCATATCATGCCTTTTAGATTTTTGCCCTTTACTTTAGTGTGTTATATAGCTGGGGGGGGTGTGTGCATGTAGACCATCGGCAGAGATTAAATAGCCCCAAGTCCACGCTGCAAGGAGCGATTGCTTCCGACGGAAAACACTGCCTGAAATGACTCATGTGGAGTCCAGCATTATCATCTGTTATCTACATCCCTGTAGCTTAATGGTCGAGGGTGTGAGTTGGGAACTGATGAGCCAGAGGCTGCGGGTTTGAACCCGCTGTTGGGTGTCAGAAAGGGTGGCCAGCTTTAATCGCCAAGCTCCATCTAAGTCCATGTTTACTCCCACTATGTGGGAACTCTCAAGACGGACCTATCACTTATCTACTTCACTACGTAACACATTCTCATAACGGGTTACAGGAAATGGGTTCGATCCTGGCACCTGAAGAGAAGCGTGTCGAAGTGTCCTTGAGCAAAACCTTGTTCCCCTAACTGCTCTGGCCTGTGATGGACTGACAACCCGCCTTTCCCCCAATGAGGACTAAGATAGGCTCCAGTTCCCCTGCGGCCTGACTTTGGATAAGCGGTTGATGATAGATGGATGGACATTATGATCAATTGGCCAATCAAAAGAAAGTAGTGGGCTATTAGGGAGGGCTCTAATGAGACCACTAATTTGACTTGCTTCAGACAGGATGAACTGAAGGGCTGCACAAAGGGCCAGTATGAGATAAATAAATGTCTTTTTAACCGTGAATCACACAAAGCTACTCTGGTGACACTCCAGATTAAAACCACAGACCAGCTGTTGCATGAGAGGGATTTATGCAAAAAAGTGATCTAGCTGTCACTGGGGGTGAACTGCTATTTCACCGTACATGCTACTACTATTATTATTATTATTACTACATCACAAATTGAAATGGATTTCTCTCAGTGTTTAGCAAGTGCCCATCCTTTGGTACCGATTTACAATAACGTGTTTTTCTGTCAAGGTACAACAAGTAGGATTATTTCATGCTCGACAGCATCACGGAACAGGAATTCAGGGTTGCATGAATGTTGGATGAACTGGGATTAGTTCTATAATTCAAACCATAGGTTAAATTCCTACTAACCTTTGATAGGATTCTGAATAAAACCTAAGGCGTTGACAATTGACATGAGCTCAAGGAACTTTTATACCGACTCGGCTGAACAGCAGCCCAGTTGAAACATCAAACTGCAGCTAAGAGGACCACTTTTAAAGCTCGACTATGGAGAGAGATTCAGATTCAGAGCTTGCCTCCTACCAAGGGCAGGGCGTTTTCCACTGCTCGTCTCCATTATGTTCTGAGTGAGTTTTAAAAAAAAATGTGCCTATCTGGTTAGTTTGTTAGAGAAGTGCGTCAGCTTGACTTCAGAAAACACACAGCATTGCTCTTGAGCATTAACCTTGGGTGGGTTTGCACAGCACTTCAGAACGCGAGCTAAATTAAGGCATTTGTATACTGCCCCACATCTACCTTCCAGGATGGAGGGGTTGCATTTTCTTCTTTATTGATCACCTGTTCTAACTGTCTGCCAGCCTAATGAGAATGGGCTCCGGGCCTGTAAATTATAGGTACTGATAGGGCTGTGGTTGTCAAGCCCACGGGTCCAGGACAGAGTGGCTGTGGTATCTGTGATCTCCTCCACTATCACAACTCCAGGTGGTCCAGGGGGACCTTGAGGGGGAAAAAAAACAGATGTTCAGAAAGAAAGAAAGCTCAGACACAGGCTAGAGACAGACAGAAAGACGGAAAACAACACGACCTCACATTACAATGGGAAACATTCTGACTCAGCTGCTGTGCATAGCTACGTCCTCGTCTCCTGTCGTTGCTATTAGCTAAACCATCAAAAGCATGTATAAAAAGCGATGTGAAGCTGCATGTCTGTGGCGAACATTCCATTGTAATCCCAGCAAAAAAAACCTGAAACACAACAGTTTACTAACCTGAACCAGGATTTGGGCTGACACAGATCTCTTGCCAAGCATTTCATGCTGATTAAGGGATATTGAAGCCTTTGCAGTTGCTTTCCATGGGCAGTTTGCCAGCTCAGCCTAGCACAACTGCGCGGTGCACCTTCCCGTGTTTTTAATACAGCCAAACATATGTTTACCTCGGCCTAAGAAATAAGTGTAATCTGCAAGTGCTGCATTTGTCTGAGGACTTTAGGGGGAACAGCTGTAAATGAAAAGCTGACAGCTGCTACAACCAATGAAAACCAATGTGCTGTGTCCCCAAGAAGTGCCCATTAGGAGGTGGTGCTGAACATTGCATTTGCATCCAACTACATCAATATGTTGTTGTTTTTTGTTGTCAGAGGAGTAAAAGTGTTCTGTTTTAAGTCTGAACACCACAAAACAAGACCCTGTGTTTCCATGTTAAAAGGCCCTGGGGCTGTTAGAACTAGAAGAGAGAGATCTATTTTATGTATGTCAAGATTAGTCCCCATGCTGTGGGGGCAGACACGGACTTAGATAGAGCTTGGGGGATTGAGACTGGATGCCCTTCCTGATACCCCCCGTTGGGCCCGAATCCGCAGCTTCTGGCTCATCAGCTCCTGAAGCATGCGCTCTACCACTGAGAACCAAATGCAATTAAGTCATGGACAAACGAATCCCCGAGAAGCATTCAGGTGTTGTGTTTCTGGGACTGCCAGCTTTGTGAGTCCAGGTGTAAAAAGTTATTTTATCCTTAGAGTGAAATCACAGGAAGTTATCACAGTGAGAAGGAAGTGGGAGCACATCGGTCAAGCAGTCATCTATCCAATCAACCAACCCATCCATCCGGGGACGGCATAGTTCAGGAGGCAGGGCAGTCATATAGTAATCGGAAGATTGGTGGTCCGGGCCCTGGTTCCTTTCAGAAAGCTTGTTGAAGAGTACTTTAGAAAGAGCACCATACCTCCTGAGCTATACCACTCCTGGACATAGACAATAACAAAATTGAAATGTGATCACGAGGTCTTTCTACCAGCCTGCTTAAAAGTTAGCAATAAACTTCTTCCTTTTAAATTTGATCCCCGTTTCCCCCCACCTGAATCCCCTGAGTGTCCTACTGCTGGGTCAGTCTCCGTGATCCCCTCTAGAACATCAACAGGAAGGAGGAAGTGGTAGCATGTGTCTCCTCCAAGTCACATGACCACTAGCCCTCACTAGTCCACACATCATGGTCTGGTGGGGAAAGCACAGTGCTTGGCCGTCAGAGGAGAATGAAGCAGAGTACTTTCCCTTCACTTAACCAAGAGGCCTGGACGACCCAGAGGGGGACACTAGTGAACCCAGAATACTTTATCCAACCTAACCCTTATACCCATGTGAGGCTTAGCCAATTATGACCCACTAACTATGGACCTCTGGCTGTGGTTGGAAACGGTGCAGCTGGGATTCAAACACCCAACTGCATGAGACAGAGATGTACTGAACATAGGTGTCTTACCCCCCTACACCACCAGAGGCCACTGATCTCCATCAATGTTGACGACTTCCTGATTCTGAGATCCAATATTGATGTGTCTCTTTTATCTCTTTATTTTAAACAACTGAATAAACATTGACAAAAACAATGGGTCACGCTGGACAGTGCCACTG
>OMLC01098091.1:0-32404 GCA_900302585.1 Regalecus glesne
GTAAGACACCTATGTTCAGTGCATCTCTGTGTCATGCAGTCGGGTGTTTGAATCCCAGCTGCACCGTTTCCAACCACAGCCAGAGGTCCATAGTTAGTGGGTCATAATTGGCTAAGCCTCACATGGGTATAAGGGTTAGGTTGGATAAAGTATTCTGGGTTCACTAGTGTCCCCCTCTGGGTCGTCCAGGCCTCTTGGTTAAGTGAAGGGAAAGTACTCTGCTTCATTCTCCTCTGACGGCCAAGCACTGTGCTTTCCCCACCAGACCATGATGTGTGGACTAGTGAGGGCTAGTGGTCATGTGACTTGGAGGAGACACATGCTACCACTCCCTCCTTCCTGTTGATGTTCTAGAGGGGTTTCAAAGAAACTGACCCAGGAGTAGGTAACTCAGGGAATTGGAGTGGGAAAGAAAAGGGATAATAAAAAATAATAAAAAAGGATTGATTCATTGCAATTTGTAAGTTCTTGACAATGTATGATCAACGGCAGGAGGAGCCTTAGGCTCTGTACTTCCTGCCCAAAGCCCTACATCACCTTTGCACTAAGCTTCATCTATTTCAAATGAGACTGCATTCTCCAGATAGGGGGCAAGGAGAGCACGTGGCTATTGAGAACCTCCAGCACCATGGTCAGCTCTCCCAACCAGCTTGGAGGCTGGAAATCAGCACCAAGGACAACGTCACAGATTGAAACTGTCAAGTGCTGAATGGAATGAAGGGTCTTTTTCCACTTGAGAAGTAATCAGGGGTCTATGATATTTTAAGGCCTCAGGAACAGAGTCGGTCCTTTGTTTCTCATACTGGACATTGCTCCCCTATTTGTTAGTATGGATGAATGGATGGATGAAACTTCATTATGAGCCTCCTAACACTGTGTGTTGACCTGCAGCTGAATATATACACAACGACAAGTAGCCAAAGCAATTTAAGCTGTGATGAGTAATGTGCCCTCTCTCTTATTGCCACAAGACCTGGCCAAAGTGTGCAACGCTGAGGAATACTTGTCAAATCAGTGAGACAGACTGCTTTATTTCTGTTTTACCTACAATTGGTTCATGTCTGATCCTAATAAGATACCCCTTATCAGTGATTAATTTCCATTTTCTCACTTGCCCCCCCAAAATCCCCCCATTTTGTTACCCCTTGCAACTCTATCTTGGTGTCATTTTCTTTGTTGAACCTAATCCTCCAACAGCCTCACAATGTTGGCTAGCATCATCTGTGTTTAAATGTTGGCTATTTCATTTCATAATGACTTTTAGTAAAATGAAGAGAACGAAACAAGGAGACTCAGACCAAGCAAAGTCAGTGGGCTTTCTTAAAAGCATATCAGAAAATATTGGCGAAACTTTTTCTAGTTTATTGACCACTCAAAGACCTTTACAATGAAGGCCTCGGCTTTACCGAACATGGGGAATTAAGGCCGGATGCCCATTTGCTGACACCCTTTGATTCATTTTAGTTGGCTCTGCCTCTATGTTCAATATGTTATCTAGCATTAACTTCCTCGTTTGAACTAACTACACATTCATAAAATTTTATTCCCCATGATACTTAACTTGCTCTGAGCAATGAAGCCAGTGAATATACAAAGTTTGTTATAGACTCTCATCCTACTGTCATAAATTAGCAACTGTTCGTGCAAGTATGAACATATGTTTTCAGTTTCCCTGTAAATTATTCAGAAGTTCCTTGCAAAGATTGAGACCCTAGAGTGAAAAGACCAGAAGGGACCACATTTCATGTCTGAGATAAATTATTTTAGACAGGACTAATAAGTCAACATCCAATGATTGGTCTGGGTTATAAGGCAGTTGATCATCTTGTGCTCATATTAAGTCAAGCCAACCACAGTCTGCTGACAGTCTTAGGTATGGGAGCAAAACAGTGTATTAACTTGTGGTTTACCTCTTGAGTGATCTTTCATCAGATAGAGTATCTGACACATCGCTGTGAGAGCCCACTATACATCCTATCTGAAAAACTATTCAGCATTTGATCTTATCTCACCATCCGTGGTCCTTTTGAATTTATTTGCTCGTAATAAAACCATTCTGGCCAATCTGAGAGTCTTATGGTACAATTCATATTCACTATTGTATCATTCATATTGCCAGTTACTCAACAAACCAGTTGTGAGATGAAGAAATGTGTATTGACCATGATGCACTATTTTCTTCATTTGTTATCCCGACAAGGTGGTTGTGGATTAAATTATGAGCAGCTTTGCACCTAGTCCTTTTTTAGTGCTGTCTTATGTCATGCCAATGACATCAACTGTATTGCTTGAAATTAATATATTCTAATCATTAAGCTTCCAGATAAGGTCAAAAAATGATTTGATTGCTGATGGTCAGAATCTATTGAGCATGTTTACTGTTTTTTTCAGTTGAAAATACATGCTTGGCACTCTTTAGTCAAAAACATGAAAATGTAAATCAGTAATACATCTATTTTACTACAACATTGAATAGTTCTAATGGTTAACACATGCTTTATGTATTTGTGTGAGAATTTTGGGCAAGTTTAACCACATCTGGAAGTATTTTGTCAGGGGTATGGACGTAAAGCTGTTATCCTGAAGAAGGTCTTTTTTTGCTTTTTGGTGAACTTATATGAGAAGTTATAATGATACTGATAATTGCACTGTTGTTTCTTCTTTTTTAAGCTTTTATCTTGTATTTCAACTGTCTTCACAGGGGATTTCATGGTTTCCATTGGTACCCTTTGAGGGCGCAGCACAAATGGTGGCTGTCGTTAACCCGAGTCTGGCGTGATCTAGCATGGTCTTGTCAATCCGCACACTGATTTGGCCAAATTTTACACCAGATGTCTCCCTGACACAATCACTAACCCAATGAACAGAGGCACAGGTAAAGCACTGGATACCATCCCAGTATTCATGGACTTATGCTCCTTGCCTCGCACTGTTTGACCAGCCCAAATCCCAGAGGTCAATTTGAGAGGAGCTGCCATGTTACCATTCTCCTCACTGCTCAACAGGTGAAAAAACATAGTTCAACTTGAGTTTTACCTAAAGATGTTGTGGCATCTGTTGATAAAATGTTGAACAAACTTGGTCTACCATATGTCCTGATACAGTAGACCAACTACGACTATTTGGCTTCCTCCTCAAATTGGTTACTGCCTCCCCAATTGTTCCATGTTTGGCTGCCTTAGTGAATACATACAACAGTATGGCTAATATTCAGAAAACTTGGCAGTAACAGTATTGCACCATGCAAATCAATGCTGTGGTAATCTCAGCACATATATAAATAGCTCAGTGATGGTTACTGCTGCGGGGACACTCATATGGTACTACTATCAGTGGTGGCCCTGGTTAAAGCCAATTAAATCCAATAAGTATATGATGCTCTGCATATTTTGAAACCCCCCTATTCATCTTCAGTAATGTAAAAAACACATTTGGTTGGTCAGAAAGGGAGAGGAAGCCAATATTTTCAGTAGCAGAATGATGACAGATTTATTCTCTCTGAGGGCAAAATGTTTTCATAATAAAACTGCTGGCTACTCCTCCAACAATGAACCCATTTTCTCATACTCAAATTACTCAAATACTATAATTGTGACGTTTGATAGGAACCCAAATCAATTAGTTTGAGCAATGGGGGACATTTTAGAGAGTGTGTTTAGCACTCACACTAGGCTTATATCCATAAAACTGGTTAACTTGAGGGTTAAATCTATTACATGAAGTAAGCTTGGATAAATGGCAGCTATGTTATCATGTTAATTTAGTTAATGCATTGAGCCCATTTTTACTGTAGTCCAGACCTAGATTTGTCAGAAAAAAATGTTACAGCAACATAGATTTAAAGTATATTTTGTTTATTCATGAAACACGTTTTTGATTTAGCTAATTAAATTTAAAATATTCCACCCATAGCCATTGAAATTGGTAACTCCAAAAGTGTTCATTAAGATATTTTTGTTGTAACTGGGTTTGAATATACCAGTGGTAGAGTGTATGAAAAAGCACATTTGTTGTTTGTTGTCTGACTGGAGTTTTAATAGCCTGGTTTACTTCTGTTTGAATAGGTGTAATATAAGTGTGATGAAGTAAAACCTTTAGACATAGGATCTGTGGCAGAGTCGGTTGCAGTCATAGTTATCTTGAACCAGCCTAATTGGTTTGGGGGAGGTTAAAGCTGCAGCTCAGACTCCACAAAGAGGCACCAGGGCAGGGGGAGAACAAGAGTTGTACACACACCCAGCACCTAATCTCTCCTACCCAAAAACTCCGAAGATGTCACATTCCTTTAATGAATAGAATCTCTGGTCAGGTTTTCATTTTATATGAAAGTTAAAGTGTTTTATTGCCACATGACCAAGGCTGGTAGATTTTTTTTCTACATTCAAGAACAAGTCCATTGACCATTTACCATTGAACTCATATTATATTACAACAGGAATGAGTGCAAACACAGTGAGGCACTTGGGAACAGTTATGACTTAAGTGTCTTGCTCAAGGACACCTTGACATGGCTTTTTAAGGAGCTGGGGATCAAATCACCAAGCTCTGGTTATTAGATGACTGCCCCAACTCCTGAGCTACGCTGTCCATATACACAGGTGGTTGAGCTATCTTCGGCACCATTGTCATCAGTGTCTCTGTGCCAGCATGCCCCTAGTCATGACTGGGTTTGTCACGAGAATGATCTCAAGCCAAATTTTATCCATTCAACACGATTAAAATGAGCATGTAAAAGTGTTACTGACTATGACATGCCAGTACAATAAAGTTCAGGTGCTGACCATTTGTTAACTCCCCACTTTGGTATGTAAACTGCCTTAAAAAAGTAAGCTGCCACACAAGGTTTTTCCTTCAATAAAATTTGATGTCAGAATCCTGTGACCAGAGGGCTCGGGTGAAGAACGGGTGGCAAAAACTGTACCCATTTCTTGTGAAGTTGCATGGCTTGGCTACATAAAATACACCAGCAGTAAACCAAAGAATCTGTCTTCTTGCATACCCTTCAGATTTGGCTAGAATATATGGTGACATATGTGGAATAGGGAAGAAGAGGCAATCTCAGCAAGGCACCAGCAATTTCACTGAGTCCACACAACTCAGTCCCCCCCCCCATTTAACCTACACAAGATGCAAGCGATGTGGACAGACCTAAATGTTAGATATTTACCTGTGGAGCTACTTTCATATAAGTCTCAAAGCAGAAAAGGAACAGAATAATACTGACATAACGCCAAGAGAATCTTTGTATCCTACAGTGATTATTTACACACACACACACACACACACACATATATATTGCTCAATATGGTTCTGGTATCAACAAAATACTTGCTTTTCTGAATTTCATCCACTTAGAATGGTGCATTTACTCTTGCCTATGAGGTCAAAACATATGCTGTTAATTGCCTATCATTCTGAAGCTAACAATCAGAAAACTATATCCCTCAGGAATGTAGCTGTTCATCATAATCTTACATGGTTGCACTGAAGGTAAATTGGTGCAATTAGATATCCATGCTGGGATTTCCCAGGCTTTTTGTGCTATTATGATAATGGCAGACTGAATAAAAAAAACCTCTCTGCCATTTGAAACGTTCAACTCGAATGTCCCACCTGTATAATTGCTTTCAATATCCACTTGAACATTTAATTTTGCTCTCAGGAGAAGCCCTCCTGTTGCTGATGGATGCTGATCTTTTTGATAATAAACAAAAAGTTCTATTTTTAACTGGGCTACCAGACCACACAAATTGACACATAGCACTGATAGACTTTACCAATCTGCAGCACATAGACACACTGAACATTGTGGTAATACGGTGACATGACATTTTTGCCTTTAATGATCTGTAAAGGCCATGTCATCATGCCATGCTATGTGATGGCCTACAGCTAACGCTGTCCCATTCGATGATCAATAGCCTCATCGGAGAGTGAAATTTGGAGCACATTGCTCTTTACCCTCACACATTTGTCTTGGGTGATGTGACCAAATGCATCTCCAGTACATTGATTCTTCTGGCTATAGAAACAGATAGATTGAGCTTTGTTATATTTACAGGCCTAACCCTATGGACCTGCCTAAAATTACCATAGTGGAACTATGTAAACAAGAGCTAGGATGTGTTGTGAAAAAATGGTAACAAGATTCCCCCAATATAGTGTATTTTTGGAGATGGGAAAAACCTAACATACAAAAAAGCAAACAAGAAAAGAGAGTAAAGATAAACTCTAATTAGGAATCATGTTATTTACTAAAGAGCAAAATGAATTTGTATTGGTCTGGCTTGTGTAAAAACATGACTGCTCATACACTAACATAGTATATTCTACCACATGTGAAAAAGCATGTGTGTAACTTAACAGTGAGGAAATTCTTTGCTAGAGCCTAGTTAAATTAGAAAGTTTTTTTCTGCATTAGCATTTCAAGAGATGAAATTAGCTTTTAATGCCATGGGAAGATGCCTCGGGGCATATATGTATATTCTATGTGGCTGAGACATAAAATGGATCAATCTGAAAGTGCCTCTGGCTGAGATTTATGTACTTCATCACATGACCTTCACCTGTTGTATATTAACACGAATGCAGCAGAGATTTGGTCACTAGTTTGATCACTGGCTCCTCCAGGAAGCATATTGAAGTGACCTTGAGCAAAACACAGAACCGCTTCCCAGGTACTTTAGCTGCCCATTGATCCCATACAATAGGAAGAGTTAAATGCAGAGGACAGATTTCATTACACCAATACAATTACCAAATAAAGTTGGTTTCCTCTATTTTCTATTTAGAAAAAAAAAGATTTACTTAACATCTTATCATTTCCTATTTCCTAGCTAACAAGGACAGCTCGGGTATTATATTTGACTGAGCAAGGGAGTTGTAAAGAACACAATTATTTGCTTTAGTATTGATTTGACAAACCTCACTCATATTTTGGATAGAAGGGGCAGAGGAAATATCTTTTCCAGTTGAGAACAGGCAAAAGAAAAAAGAGCTATGGCAAGGATTACATGGACGTCACAGCGGCTGAGTAAAACGCTGCCCTCTCTCATTAGAAATGTCTGTGGTGTTAACTGGCTTTGCTTTCATTTTCTTTTCTCTTTCAGTCAAAACTATCTACAATTCCCGCAATCTTTGTGTTTTGGTTAAGGGATAATTAATTTAGCCATGAGCCAATGCTAATGGCAGAATAAGCTTTATAAAAAAAGAAGTATAGCCGTGTCATTGTGAACCCTGAGGTTTAATAAGACTAATCCATGGCAACACACAACTTCCAATTCTGCGTCGTTGCTTGTGCATCCTAATTTGTAATACAATCTTGAATCTTGTGGTAGTGAAGCTTGACATCTCCAGAGGACCCAGTAGGAAATATGATTCAAAGCTTGTGCCACAGTGCTGACAGGAGCACAATGGGCTGCACTTTGATGGCAGATTTACGATCACGATGGCCCCGTTTTCTAGTAGGCAGAACCCCCACAAGCACCCAAGGCATTTCCAGTGCAGCTTTCGCTGATCTTCAGCACACTGTTGCACTTGCAGTCTGGTGACTTCACAGTCATATCGCATGTCAGATATTTCCCTCCACGACTTAATTCTTTTAGCTCTTGGGTTTCTGAAAGGTGCGTTATCAGATTTGAAGGGAGTTCTTCCACAGCTTTGGTTTCTCCAGCTACTAATTTCTGTCTGCCATCAAACGTTCCCAAGAAACTGATATCTCTGCCCACAAACCTTATTAAGCAACTACTTTCAAAGAAAATCAACTTTGGCCACTAGTTGTTTTACTTGCATATGAAACAGGAATCTGACAGCAAATTAAGAAAACCTATTTCCAGTATGATAGATATACACCTAAACATCATGCAGTCACTAAGTTCATGCTAATTATCTAAATGATGTAAACCACAGAGCCACTGCAATTCAGTACATACATCTTCCCTACATTATAATGAAGGGATGGAATAGTCAAACAATGGTGGAAGAAGACCTGCAGGTTTTACAGACAACCTCTGTCTCTAATCTATGTAAACTTAGTCTTGACTTGGTCTTGGCCATCTGTCCACTCTTTCTGTCAGTCTACTCTGTCTTGATAGACATATTAATATGTAATAGATAGCTTTTTTTTAAATTTAGTCATTGCACTAAGGGCCATAGTAGCATAGGGGCAGGGGACATGCTTTGAAATGCTCCGAGAACCGACGAACCAGAAGCACCGAGTTCGAGCCCTCCATGGGGCATCAGATAGGGCATCTCGCCTTAAAACTCCAAGCTCCATCTAAGTCCATGTCCATGCCCACCACATGGGGACTCATCATGACACATAAAGTGGACCTTTTTATTTAGTAATTGCACAAAACTGACATTTTTTCTGTGAAGAAGCTTAGTTTTTTTTCACCCCAGTAGCTGCTTTACTGTGATAAGTAATATAGATAGAATGGTATGATTTAACCAGACAAAATATTTTGTTAATTTCCACAAATACTGAGGCTACTGTTTTGACTTAGGTTTGACCATGCTGCAAAGCTTTTTTTCTCTGGTGATGAATGTTACAGTACTATCTTGTATCCCATTTGAACATAATCAAATGGGATACACTAACTGAGCTTGTTTCAAACCTATATTTTGTTGTTTTTCATGGAATAAGAGACATCATAAGTTACTTTTGCTTTCTCAGAAAATGTACTGCTTTTGCTTGGGATTCCTCAAAAGTAGTCTTAACTCCATTCCGATTAGAATTATTTATTTATGCTTGAATCAAAGAGAAAAGGAAATGTCAATAATAAACTACAAGATTTGACCTTTTCTCCTGAAGATGGATTAATCTAGCTTGGGACACAGTCTGGCATACCTATTTCTCCAGATGTCTCATGTCTCTTGGCCTCTGTATTCAGGTCACTTTCTCCACATCTCAGATCTGATATAGGCTTGGATTGCCTTATTTCAGCCTCTGAGAAACGCCTCTAGTGGAATCTCTGATAGGGAGAGGGACTGTACTGACTGTACAAGATTGCTTTGATGTGTCTATTTAAAGATTTGAAATTGACTGCAGATTATCATCCTCTTGGATAGACCACCACTAGCCTGAGCTACTTTACAGCTACTTTGGACTATTCAGCCTTAAAAAAAGCTGAATGCTGCATTTTAACTTTGAAGTTCAGCTGGAGGTATGATAAATAAAAACAACCGGTCACATAGTCTTCTGCATGTTCAGCAATTATTTGGTGGTCACATGAGGCTATCATGATATGTTCATATAAACAGAAGAGCCCCAGAATTCTCTTTGATCATATGCAGATAAGAGAGATTACATGATGTCATATGACCCACCATGAATTTGCTTGTACCTTTAATCCAACCCAGAAGCAAACACATTATAGACTATATCTACAGTAGGTAATTAATAATCTGAAGGCATAATATTTATCTGAACAGCTTCAGCTAGGAGGCTAAGCAGCAGAGCTACTTATGGCACTGAAGCCTCAGAGTTGATTGTTTATTCAACCCCTTGACCAGCTGCAGAAATTAATTGATGTTAAAATTATACACAATTTTCTGCAACATAAAGGTATTATCATCATTAGTGTAAGCTGTGGTAGCCCAGTTGTAGAGCACACACGTCAGGATATGATCAGCCAGGCATCGTGGGTTCGATCCCACCGTGGAGTGTCAGGAAGGGCATCCGGCCTTAGTCCCCCATGCTCCATCTAGGTCCATCTCCACCCCCACAACATGGGGGACTAATCATAACCTGTGAAAATTGATCTTTTTTTGTGCAAACTTGTGTTCTTTAGTTAATAATATGTGGGCCCAACGTAACATCAGTACCTATCTAATAGGTGACATCAGTAACTCTCTGTATCAAGTTCCTGTATTTGGCTATATTAGTCACAATTTATGTTGAAAATGATCCTAATATTATTTAACAAGCAAGATGAAAAATACGCAGTATGATACGGTGGTAACATCGCCATCAGTTCACATTAATCAACATCATAGATGTTACAAGCAAAGCAAGAGTACTTCATTGAATTATCCCTGCTACTGTCAAGTAAATATTGGAGTTAGATAGTCCAATGTTTTGGAATGTGGAAAAGTAAATATACTGCCTTTGATTGCACCAAGAACATTACAAATCCCCGTATTTATTGAGAGCGAGCAAAGCTGGCTTATTTGAAAGTGTTGTGAAATCAAATTTCTTTGAGGCCACTAGGCTCGCAGTTTTGCCCACTCTGCATTATGACTAGGGGTGCCACTGTAAACAAGTATCTAATGGTTATTTTGTGAGCTAAATGATCCCGTTGATATGTAAGGGGATTTAAACTTCAGGATCAAAGCAGGGCATTTGCCTCTCTCATCTTCTCATCTCATAGTCAAGGTAATGAAATGCAGTGATCAGAGGAATACGATTGGACTTTTGCCGTGACTGAGCTGAGATGTTAATTGTGTGACATACTAATGAAGCGCTTGCATGGGTGTGTTTGTGTCGTGCGTGCATGTAAATGAGTATGCAATCATGCACGCATCCATGTTTGTGTGTTTCAGTGTAATAAGAAGGTTCTGTCAGCTGTGTTTGCCTCCACATCTTGGGTTCCAACCTCTTACTCTTCCTTTCTTTACAACCTACTGGGAATGTACTCCAGCTGGATTCCGATGGAAGTAGGACTACACCATATCTACAACAAGTGTGTAATTGGAAGTGTTCCTGGGTGTGATGATTAATGTTTTCAATTTGCTACCTGTGCTAGTATGAGTATGGATAGAGGTGGCATCTCTCCCATCAGTTTAAATATAAATCACAGTCTGATAGCAGTACTTATTCTCTCACTGCCCTGATTTTAATTCTTGCTCACTGACTATGACCTTTTGCTTACATCTCAGCCTATTTGTGAACTGCTTCCAGCTACTGTAAATCATGGATGCTTTGAAAAACAGGGATAGTTTTCCTTTCCATTGATGCCACAGCTATATGGCAGCATGGCTTCAGAGGTATAGCAGGTTGTTAAGTGATTAGAAGGTCACTGGTTTGATCCCTGGCTAGAGAGCATGTCAAAGTGTCATTGAGCAAAGCAACAAACCTCTAATTGCTCCTGATGAACAGGTTGGCACTCTGCATGGCAGAATGCAGTGGTAAATCTGAGACATAGTACATTGTAAAGTGCTTTGAGTGCTTGGTAGAGTAGAAATGCGCCATGTGAAAGCAGTCCGTATATAATTGTACGTCCTTTCTGCATCTCTCAGTGGAAATCATTGGAAACGATATGACCAAGACAGCTTTTCATTTGAGACATCCTGGAAAGAGACATGCGTATACATTTTTCAGTTTCTTTAATGTTGAAATAGAACCTCTGTTTTCATGTTTTAACTTACTACAACTTAGGCTACCAGTGAATACTAGCAAGTATCATTCCACCACACACACAGAGGAACCTTAGTCAAGCAAATGGTGTGGGATTCAGTGAGAAAAACAGCCTGTTACATTCGGAATTTACTTAAATTTGCCATGATAGGCTGCTGTGGCGTTGTGTTGGCACTGGGTGATTTTTAGAGATGTTGTCTTTTTTAACTTAATGAGAAGTATCCAATGGTCTTTGTGAATTTGCCTTGCCATGTAGCTGTCCTTGCAAGTGTTCTCTGCCCAGTGTGCAGTACAGAGTAGATTAACATGAAAATGAAATTACCAGCAACATTAGTGGGGAGAAGAAATAACAGATTTCTAAAATCCTGAAGAATCTGTTTAAGCAAATCTAAAATTTGCTAAAAGAAATTGTGAAATAATGCAAAGTGGGTGCATTTCTATCATCCGGTTTGAGTAATCTAACAATTTGGAAATCGGATGGAACCATAGCTTTTTGGCTTGGCTCCAATTATTTTCTACCTCTACCTGAAATCAAAGGCCAAAGAATTAGAGAGTTTTTTTGGTCAGTTATTAGAGAAAAGGGTTCTCAGCCCATGAGAGGCAAGATAGTCACTCAGAATGTTGTGCCCACAGAAACACAAGCACAGAGAGTAGCTGCACTCTGCATGACCTATGACTTGGAAATGACAATGTGGGTAAAAAGTTGCAGGCATGGCCTCTGGTCTGTTTTGCTCAATCACACTGGCAGGGACCAATGGAGTCATGAAAAGGCCAATATGGTACTGGGTCTAATGAGGATTTTCCGGATCATAGACCTGAAGGTAACAGGCAAGCCATGCCTTCTGAACTGCCTGTTCCCATCCCCCCATGCAGCTAATGCAGAATCTCGTAATGTTTAGAGTATGGTCCATCCATCCATCCATCGTCAACCGCTTATCCGAAATCGGGTCCCGGGGGAACTGGAGTCTATCTCCGTTCTCATTGGGCGAGAGGCAGGGTACACCCTGTATAGGTCACCAGTCTATCACAGGGCAGAGCAGTTAGGGGAACAGTGTCTTGCTCAAGGACACCTCGACACGCTTCTCTGCAGGACCGGGGATCAAACCTGCAACCTTCCGATTGCCAGGCGAGAGCTCTACCCACTGAGCCATGCTGCCCCTGTTTAGAGTATGGTGCCAGTTTGATTCCCTCATTATACAACATCTACTCTTGCATAGCTGGGATAGTTATGTCAGGGTGAAGATCACCTGCATTATTATTAAGAACCTTACATGGTTTCAGTTACAGTTTGAATAGGTTTAGAAAAATTGTATGCGTGTGGGGGACTGCTATTTATTTTTTTAAATGGAAAAGCACCATGCTGCTTTTCTGAATATTGTCTGGCATCAGTAATGCAAGGTATTAATTATTTAATCTCTTGGTTTAGTAAGAGATAAAGTGGGTGACTATACTCTAAAATATTTTGTTTTCCCAATCAAGTAACAAAATCAATAACTTGGGGTGGTCGTTAGTTGCATAAGTCATTGTAGTTTTTTTTTTTTTTTATCCTTTATTAAGGATCCAATTAAATGAATCAATGCAAATGATGTATCTTTCTTTCCATCTATCTATCATTTACAAATATCAACTGGAGGATGCTGGAAAGAAAAACTAATTTTAGCTGGGAATGAGCATATATATGTTTTTCTCTTAATTTTGTAACGTTTGAAAAATTGTGCCCTAATTTGATGAAGTGAATGATGTAAGGAAATTCAAATTACTATTCAAAATCAATTAAAATACTAAGTGTCTTTAGCATTTAACTCACAAAACAATGAACATTTTTGTCCTAATGTTGAACAAAAAAACTGTTTTAGAATGGTAATACAGTTCACGGGAGTTAGTACTGTTGCCTCACAGCAGGAATTGTCCTGGTTCGAATCCTGTACCAGGTTCTTTCTGTGTGGAGTTTGCATGTTCTCCCCATGTCTGCATGGGTTTCTCCGGGTTCTCTGGTATCCTCCCACCATAAAAAAATAGACATACAGGGACTGCAGATGCAAATTAGCTGGAAGCCATAATCTGGTGGTGTGTATCGAATGGTGACATTAATGTAAAAAACTGCACGTGGTCCCTTTAAAAAATCTACTGGATAGTCAGTATGGAGCATTTAGTTTTATGCTTAATTGTATGCTTTCTGTTTTATTCTGATAAATGCTTCTTTGTATCTCCATTTCTGAGAGCCCTTCTCTGTACCTCTGAAGATACCATATCTCCCTCAGCACTTGACAGTTGTAGACGCAAAGATCTCCGCACCCACAGACACTTTTCACAAACTAACCCTTCTAATTGGGATAACCATCAATGCAAGTCCTGCAACAAAACTCTAGGGAGCTATTGACTCCAGTCTAAGTGGAAAATTGTTTTGTCTTATGGTTTCAGAGAGTTTGTTTTTCTACACTTTATAACGTTTCAGGGGACATATCTGCGATTACTGCAAAGCTGAGATTATAATAAAGTATGATGCAGATCTCACCTAATAAAGTGTCTGCGTGTTTACTTTTGATTGGATGTGGGAAACCTACAGGCGAGAAAAACATTGGCTACTCAACATATCATCAGAGGCTCCAGTCTGGAGTGGGGTAGACAACTCAGAGATATCCAAATTTGTGTCTTGTCCTGAGGGCAAGCACAGTTTTTTTTTCTTTTACTGGAGTGATGTTCATAAATCAGCCCCACAACACTATGCCAGTGAGTTTCATGCAGTTTGTACAGAGAATAAAGGCATATGGCTACAGTGCTGCTCCAGCCTCTCAAACAAGAACAAGTTGAGACAAACTAGGGAAAAATCTGCTTTTATGCACTAGGCTGTGGATTATCCATGACATCCCATTTGGTCCTTTTATAACCCTGTTTATCATCCACATAAATGAGACACCACTTCCCTGATTTCACCATTGTTTTTTTTTACCTTTAACAGCTTGCTTTTCTCCATCTTTACAACTTTTTTAATAATTGCAATTTGAAGTCAGTGCAAGCCCTTCAAACAGTAGTTGGTGAGGGAGTCACAAACTTCTCTAGAGTTTTCTAGATGGTCTAGGAAATAATATCTTGCTTTGCTGACCTGCAGAATACTGGTGAATGTATACTGTGGTAGATTGGGGTCCTGAGTTTATCTTATTAACTCAGGACAGATAGATTGATTTTGCATCTCAAATGAAGACAGAACAGAGGCTGGGAGAGAGCTGAGGGCTTTGGGATGAACATGAAGAGCTCTCTCTCCCAAATTGAAGGTCTTATAATGAACCTTTGTTTTTAGTTTCTTTAAATATTTTTTACTCTGATGTTTTTAAAGTGTTGGTTTTAATGAATAGGTCTGTTTCCCCTCATTGACCATCTGTGCCTCTGTCCCTGTGCCTGGGAGCTCCGGCTGTGGTGTAACTTTGCCACAAGTGTAATATGGTAAAAAAAAAAAAAAATGTTACAGACACAACATGAGTACCCTGCCTGTACAGATAAAGGCTCTGCATCAAGGATTTCTTGTCAAAGAAATGGCAACAGCATAGCCCAGGGTCCCTCTGTGACATGATTATTCAGTGTGTTTGCCAAGTACTGAGAGACACATTTCTCATCCAACCAGACCCATGGGATTCAGATACCTGATTCCAGGAAACAATGCGGTTCGCAAAGAGATGGATGGAGTCGCAGTGGTCTGGCACCAAGGTGAAAGAGAAAAGACAAGGACAGACATTCGGATCCCAAATGCTATCTGTTCATTCTGATAAATAGATGTGTCCCCAGCTCTGTTGGAGATAGACAGCACGCTCTGAATCTAGTGAGTGGGGCTAAGGTAGACAAGGGCATGGTATGGTCAAGCATGCTTAATGCTTCTAGGACTCTGGCTCCCTTGTAGATGGCAGTATAGTTGTTGAGACTACTATCTACACGTTTCAACGAGATCCCAACGGGCTGAACTGCTGAAGTTGAACTTAAATAACATTTAGATATTTCTATATATTGTGCACACCATGTGGATAGTATTGACTATTTTGATGTAGTATCCTTTTCATTTTATGCTAAAAAGAGATGTTCAAAAACTGGGTGTGTGCTTACAGTTAATCGATTTGCTTTTGGTTTAGGAAAAGTTGACCGTGGTTGAATTGAAGTAAATTTCTCACATTTCACGACTACTTGTAGGGCTCACTGTTTTAATTATTCCAATACGTCTAAATTATTTCATGTTTGTAGCCGTTATTAAACACTGCATGGTTCTATGTACAGATAAGGTCCATATCATGCTGGGTAGTTATCAAGTGGCTTTTCTTTGCATCACATGTAATGGCAACGGATAGACTTGAGAGAGCTGGGTGGGAAAATATGGTAACTTACTGCTGCAAACTGTCTTTGCTTTCATATGTAGAAAAACGACAATTTGTGGAGTTTGCATGCCATCACCACACCACACTTGTGGTGATGGCATGCAGAAAGAATTTCTCTCATTGCAAACAACCAGGGAGCAGGTGCATCAAAGTTGCACATGACAGGGAGAGTGAATGCTAATACGTTTTAAAAAAATCCATTTTGAATTAAGGAGGAGAAAAGGTTACATTTGTGAAGCCATCTTTAATTCTCTAACAGATTGGGATCCCTACCCCCTTCGGTTCGACCCAGCAAGGCCAAAGACCAAAGACATGCCTGAAATAATAGTTTAAAATGATCATTGGAGCTGGAAACACCAAGTGGCGTGATCCATTTACTTGACTTGCTTATATACGGGAACTCTCAAGTGTGTTTGTGTCTTCGACCTAGTAGCATATGGAGAGCACTGACTTGAGCTTATCTCTCTTTTCAAATGACAAACTGTAAGATCACGTGCCCTCACTTCTTTTGATAACCATGTTTTCCAGTTATGGATTCATGTCCACACATGATGGTAAATTGACTTGTTCTTACATGGTGCTTTTCTAGTCTAATGACCACTCAAAGTGCTTTACCATGAATACCTCACATTTACCGAGCTACGCGGCGGAATACGAACCGGTAACGCCTGAGTTCCAGGTGTGCACTCTGCCCACTAAGCCACCGTGGTTCTCACCTGGATGCCCTATTTAACCATGATCTACAACTTGTGCTGTATCTACAGCATTTTTGATGGGTTGGCTCAGTGCTGTGTTCCACATATTCCTTCAAATCTTGGTTTTAAGTTACAGTATCAGTTTAATATGTACTCCATACTGCCATAATTTCTGAGAGCTGATACTTGGAATGTGGACATTTTCCATACCCAGAGATAAGAGAAGCAAGACTCTTATCTGCAAACTCATGCTGTTCTGCTGAAAGCTGTTAGAATTACAAAACCGGAATGAAACTTTATGCAAAACTAAAACAAATACCTAGAATATTGCATCCAAAAATTTTTATGCTAGATGTCATGACTTCTACCTGTTCTGAACAAGAGAAAATGCTGATCCCATGGAATAAAATAGGATAACATGTAAATGGACTTGTTCTTATATAACACTTTTCTAGTGTGACAACCATTCGAAGCACTTCACAATGAATACATCACATTTACCTGGCTACGTGGTGGGATATAAGCCTGCAATACCTGATTCCCAGACGTGTGCTCTACCCGCTGAGGTACTCTCCTGGTGTCATGTTTGAGCTTTAAAGTACCCCTCCACTCAAAAATGCGTTTTTCATAAGTTTGAGAGGGGGACAGGTCTGTTTTGTGTGTCCCAATTGGTCCCCACATTGCACGGGTGGACATGGACTTAGATGGGGATTAAAGCAGGATGCCCTTACGGTGGGTTCCATCTCACTGCTTTTGTCTTGTATATCCCTGAAGCGTGCGCTCTACCTCTGAGCTAATGTTGTTTCCCCTAAAATATTTAGCCTTGACTATAATGACTTGTATCTGTGGAAAGTTTGTCACTAGAGCAATGTTTTCACATTCCTCTAGTGGGGAAAGAGTTATCTGTGTACTTCCCTAAAATCTGAGATTCAAACATAACCCGGGTAAACTGAATTTGGTGGATCATAAAACCAAAAGCCATTCGTCATCTAAAGTGCAAATGCAGGGCAGGTGAGGAAACCTAAATCCCCCTGCGACGAGCAGACTTGTCAGGACAGATAGAAAGTTAGCATTAACATTGGTGAAAGTTTCGACTGCAAACATGGTAGTGTGCAGTTTTTAGATGTAAATCGGACCCTGGAGCTTCCTTCTACAATCTACCAAAAAAAAATCCCACTGTACTGCTGAAATGGTCAGAATTTATTTAGACACTGGGCTCACATGCCTAAAACCTGGAGGGTCTGTATATCTGCAATGCTCATTTCAGTGAGGAGTGTTTGGATAACCTAATGCTAAAGTCAAGGAGTTTTCAAAAGAAATTAGTTTTGAAGTCGGCTGTTGTGCCAACTATTTATCTTGCAACTGTGACCTTAGTCCTATAGTGTGCACAGTAACAATCCGTCTTTTAATGTAGAACATACAAAAAGAGTATTCCTCTTCAAAAGAGGAAAATTTAAATTCCCTGGTCCACACAGGCACATTCTCTAAAAATAATCACATCATAATGACAGTCAAATACTGCACTTCTCTGAAGGACAACTAGTCATCTCACTAATGTGTATAGTGCAGTGTCAGCCAATGAAGCCAAAGCCAGAGGTTTGTGGATATATGGTCTTTTACGCTTGAAAAAAACATCTGCTCCCATATAAAAGATAATCACCTGTGGGCCACTAATGGTGAACACAACATTGCTATCACAAAGTCTGAAATACTAGAGACCAACACCCAGGTGATCAATAAAGCTCCATTGCCTTGGAAACAGATGATTGTAGACCCCATTGGTTCTCTTGCTCTTAGTGAGGAGGAACCAGAATATCAATAAGATAAGCATTTCATAGCATAGGCATTCCACTGATTTCAGTGGGTGACCATCAGAGGTCAGTGCATGAGGCAGGCCTTTTTTTAAACTTGGTGGTGGTGAAACTGTGATTAGTGCGGATATAAGTTGATTTCTCCAAAGGCAAGCGGATGTCAAGGGGGTGTCCACACACCAGACAACTAATTTATTCAGTGCGTGGAGGAATTACACAGGCTCCTGCGTCATATCCCAGCATGGCTCACTCTCATTTCATGCTGCTGGAGAGGAGCGGCCTGTGCGCTGCCATTGTGTTATCTGACAAGCACAGTTGTAATCCTCCCTCAATGATCCCCCGTCACCCCCCTTCTGAAGAAATCCCGCTTAGCTGGTCATGTGTGACATACTGTAGAAAATGAGGAAAGAAAAAGAAAAACAGAAGGGGGGGTTTGTTGTTTTCAGATCTTACCTACACTGCAGTAAGGCTGAACTGTTAATAATGTGAGGGACCCTTAGCGTGCATTGTGCTATCTCTGATATCATCAATTACATGTGAGCAACACAATGACACGATGTCGCTTAATGCTTAGCCACGTTCCCTATAAAGTCAAACACATTACCATCTAGCATGAGTGAGGTGAGAACACTGTTGTTGTGAGCAAATTACTTTCCTCACCTTTTTTTATTCTTGCAACCAAGATAGACCTGTGATGTGGATTATCTCCATCCTTGTGTTAAAGATGTGTTTATAATTACCCGAGTGGTGATAATGAGCCCTTTTTCAACTATTCCTATAAAACCCATTATGATCTGACTTATTTGTCATTGATCCCTATTTCACTCTCTCTGACTCCAATTAGAGTTTAGAACCTTTCTTGGACTTTCCACTGTCGAGGATAAAGGCTAAGGGTGATTGAACTTCCTCCCTAAGATCAAGAATGACCTGTCCAATTAAAGTAAGCTTTCAAACACAATGTTTCCTGGCTTTAATGCTTATAAGAGGCATGGTTTGGAGCTTATTGTTTATTTTCAATTTATGGCATTGACCTTTCATTGTGAATTCCTGATTACTTGTATTACTGATGGTGATTTACCCATCGCATGCTATGCTAACACTACCCAATACTCCACAATGCCTGTAGGCTAACACAGTTATAGCTCCTATTTGTTGACTCTCTTTGTAAGTTGTCTCCTTAATATATAGTCTGAATGGATAGTAGATATGAATTATAGACAGTTGTCACATCGGGCTTCTGATAGAACATTGCCCATTACCACTGCCTTTTATCCTTTTATCCTACTATTTTAACTTCTGAACCCAGATCAGATTTGGAATTGCTTAGTGGGTGCCAACTTGTATGAAAGTAGTTATCATCCAATGCACACTTTAAATGTTTGTATAACTTTATTAACCATGCTATTACAAATGTGTATTCAGTAATTTTCATATATAAAATCAGGACATAGGGTGGTGTCTGCTAATCGAAGATTGGTGGTTTAAACTCTGAACCATACAGAAAGTATGTTGAGGTGTCCTTGAGCAAGACACTGAACCCGAATTGTTCCCCAACACAGTTCACTGTTCCTATCAGAGATGTTAAATACAGAGAAGAAATTCCACCTGCCTTGGTCGTGTAGCAATAAAACAATTCCAATCCTAATTCTAATAATGACAGAAGGTGCAATCTACGGTTATTTAACATAAGTATGTTTCCCACTGTAGGAACTCAGAACCCTCTGAAAATGCAACTGTGATTTAGTGATAATCAATGAACTTCACTTAAAATATGCTGTATCCATTACAAGCCAGCTAGGGAAATGAGCAACATTTAGATCAAGGAGATGGTTTTAACCTGTAAGGGGAGATTCATGTAAATCGCTGGGAGTAGGCTTCGTTAATGCTGACGTTAACTTCATTGCCAACAATTTGTTTTTGCTCACTTGTGCACTGAGGCTCATGTTTCAGGAAGCGAGGCTTTTCCTCTCCTCCCATGGTGTTGTTTAATCAGCATGAAATGCATACTCCAACTTAATGTCTTGATGTAGAGATTTATAATTGTTCACACTTCAGTTGTAACCAACAGCAATGAAACTCAATGCCAAAGTGCTGTTCATGTCAATGGGGGTAGCTTATTCTCCCAACAAAACAATGAACAGGAGACTCACTTTATTAGCAGTATCTTATTAGCATTGCCTTATTAGCGTTGCCTTATTAGCGTTGCCTTATTAGCGTTGCCTTATTAGCATTGCCTTATTAGCATTGCCTTATTAGCATTGCCTTGCCACTATGCATGTATTTTGTATACCTGCTATTGGACTCGATAACTCTGATGTGAGTGTGCATTTTTCATTGTTCTTAAATAGCACTTTTGTAATCTAATAACCCTGAAATCTAATAACTAATGAATGCCTCACATTTACTGAGCTACGTGGTGGGATAAGAACCCATAACTCCTGAGTCCCAGACGTGCGCTCTACCCACTGAGCCACCACGGCTCAGATGAGTAAATTCGAAACTAAAAGTTGGATGAGTTAACAGCTTCCAACTGGATATTATATAAAGTAGTCTACGTAAGCAAATATCTGCAAGTCTCCTTTGATATTACATTTCTTACCTTACTTTGTGTGTAATTAAGTGGGACTGAATTGGTAAAAAAGTACCCCTCTCTCTCGCTCTCTCTCTCCCTCTCCCCTCTCTCCCCCATTCTGTTAATCTTGGATTAAGTCTATTTGCATAGTCGCTCACAGACACAGGGGAGCATTTGCGTGCATGCGGCGATAACATGTACTGAATGCTTTCTTGTACTTCTGGTAACCCCTCGGTTGAAACTTGGCGTGCATGAAGGGAGTGATCCATCTCCAGTCCCCTGAAACAGAAATGACTTATGGAACTTTGTCAACATTTGCTTTGCTTCCTGCAAGACTGTGGCAGTTTCTTTCATAGCCAGTGCAAAGCGGTGTTGATATCTTAACTGGAAGTGTCTGCATTGATTGGAAATTTACATGGAATTTTAAAGTTTGCTGGGATCTATCTGCATCCAAACAGTTTAGAAAACTCACTTGCCAGCCAACTCAGTTGACACAAACAAGGGGTTGCTCAGTGTTGCACACCAGTTTATTTTCCCATTTCAGGTATTGTCATAGGTTGCCACAACATTGATTTGGGTTTTAACCAATTTGGAATGGGGGAAATTGTTGTGATGCCAGATTGTGTCTTGTTTCTTTGAAAGGACAATGATTACAAGATGCTGCTAATCATTTTCACTTCTTTTTACCAATGGCTATCAGAGGAATAGGGCCCTAAGCATAAATCAACATTTGTAGTCCATGATGCTTTCATTAACCAGTTGGCATGAGTTTTAATTTGCCAGGTAACAGCACTCGTATCACCCTGTTGTACACGCAAGATATAGTGCAAGCAAAGAAAAAGCAGGGGGAGTGACTATATTTGGATTAGGAGAGTGTATTTATATAAAACATCAATAACTGAAGCTTTAAATAGATTTCGCTAAGTTTTTATTCTTTCTGAAGATCATGTAAGGGAAGTGAGACCACGGTAGCTCAGTGATAGAGCGCACGCTTCAGGAACTGACAAGCTAGAGGCAACGAATTTGAACCAACTGCTGGAAGGGCATCCAACCTTAATCCCCCAAGCGCCATCTTAGTCCATCTCTTTCCTGACAACTTGGAGACTAATTGTGACTCGTAAAACGGACCCCCCTCATTAACATGTAACTTGGACGATCCAATCACAAGTGGAAAGCTCTAAATACAGGTGGGAATAACCTCAATGTGTCCTCAAAGTGTCTTGAGGTCTGATGAATCAGGCCACATTTGGAGGTGGTCTAGGATGTATTTGTCCACAGAGTTGAGGAGACGGCCACTGAACCCTCTTCCAGGTTTAGTTTACTTTTTTATTGTTGTTTTTTACCTCATCTGCAATTTCTGACACGCGTCGGACCCAGAACTCTGGAAGATCCCCCCAACTGCTTTCACATTCAAGTTCAACTTCAGGTTATAGCTCATTTATCCACCACGGTGCAGATCCAGCCCTTCTCAAACCTGCTGGAATGCTTAAACAATCTGAGCCTGAACCGGCATTATTGGATTAAGCCTGACAGGGTTTGGGTTGAGAATGACAAACTGTAGTGTTCAGAAATTCACATTTTCCCACATAATTAGTTTTAAGAATGAGTTTCAGCTTTTGCTGTGAATTTTGAGCACACTATGAAACAAGGAAAACAATCAAAGCCTGACGCTCCTACCCAATCATTCTAGTTGTCCTCAACAGATTGTTTCTCTATCTGGTGTGACATGCGTTTGCTGCACCCAAGACATTGTAAATAATCTGAAAGTATTTACCCATAAAAGACAATTTTTTAAATCAATATATCAGGTCAGGGTTCTTAAGGCTTTCATGCAGATCTCCGTCATCATCAGGATAATGATATTTAATTAAATAGCACAACAAAGTGGAATGGAAATAAAATAAGTGCTGGTGGCATAGAGATTATTTTATCTCTTTAGGAGCACTTAAAATTTGGTATAACACACAGAGTTTGAAAATAATCATTTACAGATGTGAGATACATCATACTAACTAACAGTGCATTAAAATGAGGCTCATGTATGCATGGGTGTCTCATTTTCTTAAATGCCTGTTGCTTTAACTCCTCTCCACGCTTTTCTAGGAGTTTACATTTTTATTTACATGACTGTGCCACATGTAATGGAGAGGGTTTGAGTGGACGATGGATATGGTTTGAGGCCATTCACACGGGCTTTGTGAAATAAAGTCTTTCATTTTTACACTGACATGTCGGTGCGCTACTCTCCAGTGAGTCATGTTCCCCCTCTCTGCTTGCAGCCAAGGCTAAAACAAATCCCCCCCAACACAGTGACGTACGTGTTTATTTGCATATAAAACGAGGAAGTGAAAATTGATCACAAGTGGTCACTTGAGACATATGCAGAGACGCATTCTAATGCCAGGTGTGAACTGAGGTACTTAGAGCTGTCCACTTATCATCAGATCATCCATGACGCATGTTGACGCCAGGTCTGAACAGCCTCTGAGATAATCAGTATGGTGCTCATAGCATTATCATGTAAACACACATCAGTGAACTACATCTGTCAAAGTGAATATGTGAAAATGTGATTAAAAACTAGGCATTTTGGACTTATTCTTAAATAACGCTTTTCTAGTCTAGCGAACACTCACATTTACTGGGCATGAGGAATTGAGAGGCCTTTTTGCTGATGCCCAGCGGTGGGATCGAACATGCTATACACAACTTGGAGGAGGGCACTCTACCACTGAGCCACCATGGCCCCGTAGTGGCTATTAATATATTTTTTTCAACTTTCTATCTATCTATCTATCAATTTGCTCATAAATGGTTTAGTTCACTCTGGTGAATTGGGTAATTGTTGCTTCGCTATGAGCATCTGTTACACAGTTTTAATGAGTTGATTGTGTTTGAATGCTAAAATATAGGTTTGCAATAAAGGTTATTTTATCTATCTCATTGTTGCAGCAATGTAATGTATTCCAGGAACTCCCTTTGCATTGGACCCACTGGATCACCTTCACCTTGGTGTTCCAGGGCTCTGTGATTTACAATTTAGCACTGATTTCATCTCAAGGAGACAAAGGAAGGTTATACATGATGTTCAATGAAATGGGCTTGGGATCGCCATTTACATCTCCCCAGCTCGAGGTGTCAGCCCAGTTTAGAGCACATTGGCTTGTTGTGAGAGAGTTTATCAGGAAGCTTTCACCGCCACCGTATAGCCAAATAAAAATCTAATGCTCACAGAGATACTGAGTGCATATGTCAGGTTCCCCTTTCTAGTTATTTGATTTGATTTTGATTTTGCTTAGTCTAAAGAGACCATGTCCACAGTCTTGCTAGTGTATTGAAAGTCGGTCAAACAATCTGAAATGATTGATTGATGGGGAAAAGTTTTTTTTGTTTTGCATTGAATTAGTGTTTCACAGTGATGATTATCTAACTTCAGAGTACACATTTAAACTAAGATAAACTGATGCAAATACATTCAGATTGTCAGTGCTGTACAGTGGTGAATTCACTCAAAAGATCTTTTTTCAACCAAATTAAAATTATCCATCCATCCATCGTCAACCGCTTATCCGAAATCGGGTCAGACCAACAAAATTCTACCTCTTCTTTCAGCCCATTTCCTGTCCATCAGGTGTCACCGTAGTGGAATTCTTAGTTTTCATTGGTGCCATGTGAGGGCACCCACCCATGATGGCCTCAACCAATCTGGTTTGGTCTCGGCAATCCACAATAATGTTTTTTGCAAAACTTTATATCAGATGCTCTTCCTGACACAAACACCAATCGTATTGATGGGGCACAGCTAAAGCGCTGGATGTCATCCCAGTACTCATGGACTTGTGTCCATGCCTGTTGCCAGATCAGACCAAAGTCAGGAATATTTAACTTTGTACATTTAAAAACCTTGAAGTAAATAATGGAACAATATTTGTATATTTAGTAATGATTAAGATTATGATTTTTAACCTCGATTATAGAAAGAACTGTGCGAGTACTTGTGCTTATCAATTTTTAAGGGCTAACCTTTGTATCATGTGTACAAGTAAGGGTCAGCTCTAAAGGTGGGCGGGGCAACATTTTGATGATTTGGGAGGGTTTATGTAAAAGACCGATGACATCATGAATATAGCGAAAGCTCAGCTTAAGGAAGCCAAACTATGTTGAGCTCTTTAAAAATAGGTAAAAAATGTATATGTTTAGGTAGCTAGAGACAGAGCAAAATGTTTGATTATGAAGGTAATGTAATGTTGAAAATGTCACTTTCAACTTTGGTCTGACTATAAAATGGCAGCTGTTTTCATGTCATTCAATTTGAATTAAAGTTAATCGGAGCTAAAAATAAATCCTCTTCTTCAGTGAGAACTGGTTTGTGTCTGTTGTTTACATTCCACACATGAGTCAACCCTCAATTTTTGTGGCAATGCTGGCTATGGAAAGGAAACCTTCTGTTTGATTCTGGTCTTCAACTTGGCCCTCTTTTTTTAGTCATTAGCTCACGTGAATATCCCATCTGTCCTCCTTTCAGGCCTCCTTTGATACTCAGCATCCAGCAGCTCTCCCTCATCGCTCTATTCAGCAAAATGTGTGGGGATTTCCGAGATTTTTGGAAAAGATAATAGAGCTCCTGGTGCAGCTGTGATGGACTAATTCCAGGCAAAATTTGATATCTATTCGTTCCAATCGCTGCTTTCTTTTTTTCCACTGGTGTGGTAATCTATGCTCCCCACCATGTTTATGCTCCAGTTGGGCTGTGATTCACTTGACGTGAAGGTGTACGTTCCTTCCCGTCCCAACTTGCTGCTACTGTTCACTCTCCTGCAGACTCTGCTTTGTTGTTGTGGATGCTGCTTGTAGCGGCCAGAACTAACATCAGAATTCAATTAAAAACTATCACAGGGAGATTGTGTCCTTTATTGTTAAAGTGGTGAGTTTCTTCAGAAGTCCCAGCTAATTGGTGTTGACTGAATTTCCGGATGTTTCCTGTGAGGGAAACATTTTTCCCCTTCCAACCAAACAGGCATTTCTTTGCATAGGCTTAGTTAAAAAGCCAACCTGTTTGATATGTGATTAGAATTAAGCATTCCTAAAGCATGCTGGACTCTCATAAGTTTGTTTCAGCTGTTTAGTTCGTTTTAACAACAGTACCTTTAAACCATCTTTCCCTATGGTTACCCTAACTCATTTCATATTTTTTAATGATACAGAGAGGGTGTCACAGTGCCTTTCTCGGTAGAGCTGGAGTCCTTTGCCATAGCAATAGGGTCTCAGGATCAATTCCAGTTGATGAGGGTTTTCTCCTGGCACTCTGGTTTCCTTCAACAGCCCAAAACATGCATGTAAGTAGAGGAAAGGAAAGCCATTTTATTTGGTCTTTGTATTCCTGCAACAAAATGTGTCCTCTCTATTTAACCCATCCGATTGTATAAGAGCAGTGGGCAGCTACAGTGCCCAAAGAGCAATTAGGCCTTTATTGTCTTGGTCAATGACACTTCAACACGCTTTCTGAAGGAGCATGGGATCAAAAAGGCAACCCTCTGATTACCAGACAACCAGCTCTACCTTCTGAGTCATGCTGGCCCAACAATTGCAGTGTCTAAATTGCCCATAGGTGTAAATGTTGTGTTTGGGCCCCAGTAATGGCCCACCCGGGACCTGTCCAGGGTTTCTCCTAGTTGTCATTCAATCCCTGCTGGGAAAGGCCCCATCCCCCTGTTACACTGAATAATTAAACAGGTATATAGATAATATATGGATGAACTCATCAATATAATGCACTTCATCCAACTGTATATCAACAGTATGACAGACAGTAAATAATAGGGAAATAAAAGGTCTGCGCCATTTGTATGACAAAATCTTTGTAACCTTAAAGTGAATTTGTCACTCAAGAGCCCAAAGCATAGACATTTATGATGGCAAGTCTACTTTGCCAAACTAAGCAACAGATTTTGAGCTAATATTCAAGTCATTCCTGGACTCACCTATAAAGTCAAGCAGTTGTCTGACAACAAAAACATAAATATATCAACATATTTATTGTGTCACATTTTATGATGACACAATATATCATCCCAGATGGCATCAAAGGTTGACAGAAAGTTAGCTTTTTAACATTGAGGGTGATGGGGAGAGTCTGTCCTTTACCCTAAACAGAATGGTTTCTGTAGCCACTGATGTGTACTGTGTTCAGTGTTTTCTGAACATTTAAGCCTGGATCAGGTGCTGACCATTATTTTTACATCTTGGTCCTCATTTGAATAGAGGGGATTTGGGGGAATATATTCAGGATTTCCAAATCTGTGCTTGCAAATTCAATACTGTAAACAAACCAGCTAGACCAGTAATGCACTGTAACAAAACAGAAGTGACATTGAAAATGTATTTCTTTCCACTTTATTGTCGGTCCCAGTCGGTCTTTTATTATTTGGAATTTATCTTCTTCCTTTCTACTTGACAGACAACATTTCCTCACTGCATACATTACAGATTTTTACTTAAATTGGTACTCTGAGGCATTTTGTGAGAAAAAACACCTGTGTAGCTTCACTTGTCATGTGATCAGGAACATCTAAGCTATATGGGGCGGCATAGCTCAGTGGGTAGAGTGGTCATCTAGCAATCGGAAGGTTATAGGATCGATCCCCGGTCCTGCAGACAGCATGTCGCTGTCTCCCTGAGCAAGACACTCAACCCCTAAATGCTTACTTGATTTACGTCGCTCTGGATATGAGCTGCTAAATGCCCATATTGTAATGTAATGTCAAGATATCCTGATGAATGTAAAGAGGATTTACCAAAGCTCATGATGCCATGGAGGATCTATGAGATTCAAATGTTCATTTGCTTTGGTGATTGATTATTCATAGACAGAGAAATATTCACAGCATACTACTCATAATACCATTTGGACTTTTTTCATTTATTATAAATGTTGGGAGGGTCAAAAAGGACAAGAACATTTCTATTTCTGTATTCCAGGTCATTGAACAGTTTTTTGTGTTGATCAATGGAAACAAATGCCACTATTTGACAAAATGGCTTTTCCACAAATTTGACAGTGCACAAATCCTTGTATTCTGCTCTGACTTTTAACTTAAAAAGTCAAATGCCCTTGAACACCATATAAAAAGACTGAATTTTATTTAGAAACGGACGTTTGGAAAGCAAAAAAATAGGGCAAGCCACCACAGTGTGATGGAAAGTCTCTCAGTGAGCAGACTCAGCATCTCAAATATCCATTGTATGTGTTTATTCATTTTCCGCTCCTGCTCATGTCCACAAACTACATCCAAATTTCCTATTTATTTCCATAATTCAACCACTGACCCACTTTTGAAAATGCGTTCAACTTGAAGTTGATGATCAAGTTGAGTCATCATACTCATTTGTATATGACGTACAGTACATATTTAATTAATCTGGCCAATGCTCATCCCTCCATTTCACTCACTGAGGCATGAGATGGGCAGAGTTGAAAGCAGAAAATATCAGCCTCCTTACAATATATCTGTCTCTTGCTCACTTGCTCTCTTTCATACATGTACACATACAGACAAACACAGATCACCAGTAGTTTTTCCAATGATCATTTATCATGAGTGGTATTTTCTGATCTGTTTAGTTGTGACCAAGCCCTGCACCTCCCTCTCTAACCGTAGATAAGGAAAGCAATGTGTTGCAATGTGGTGCAATGTGTTGCTCTTCAAGTCCATGCAATTTACTTTACCTCACTTTTATTTTTCCATAGTTCAGATAGCCACACATTAGACTCGATTTATAGTAGCTGAATTTGCACTAGCTACCCCAAATGATCCCCCTCCACTCGCCTGCTGGTGGAATCCGAGTGTCTTAGTTTTGGGTTTAACACTGCACTGATACACACCAGGCGGATTAATTCATTAGTTACAGATTGAGTCAAAGTCTCTCAAGGAGCGTGAGTTTATAGTTCTTCTGTGAGAAGAACAGGAAGAAAATATAACGACTTTATTTTGTCATTGCAGGTTTTAATGAAATTTACTTACTGCATTCAACCCATCCTATTGTGTAGAAGCAGTGAGCAGCGTCAGCGCTCAGGCACCAACTCCAGTTCTTTTTCAGGAGTATTAACTCTAGCATGCATGTCCTTTTGATGGTGGGAAGATACCCATACAGACATGTAGAGAACATGAAAACCCCACATAGAAAGGACCTGGGACGGCCTGGGGTTTGAACCTAGCACCTACTTGTTGTGAGGCAACAGTGCATATTCAATTGGTCTTCGTGGTGTCCCTGAAGAGAGGTAATATTCACTCTTAAACCCTAATAGTGCTGAATTCACAAAACGCTGAGATATGGGTCTGGAATGAACATGGGTGCCCTCAAAATCCATTTAGCTGTTTGAAAATGGACCTTCCATGGGAGGTCCATACCTACCTGCTGCCCACAGACCTGCGGACCGGAGGTACAATGAGATATTCCTATTACAGATGAAACTATCATGCTGCCTTTTCACTGAGAGCTCTGTTTTACATGTCAGGATTAGTCCGCGAGTTGTAAGGCTGGACAAGGACTTAGATGGAGTTTAGGGGATTAAGGCCAGATGCGCTGGCCGATGCCATGCGTGAGTTTGAACCTGCAGCCTCCAGCTTGTCAGTTCTTGATGAGCCGTACACTCCACCACTGCTCTACGATGGATCCCAAACTGCCTTTTCACTCTGCTAATAAAAATGAGCCTGTTCCAAAATCCAATTTCTTTTGCAGAACACCAACAACCTGGTGTTTAGAAATATTTGTCCAATTTTCAGAATTACTTTGGACCTATATGTTTTGTGTTAATCTAGTGTAATCTGATGGGGGGGGAAACAAAACATCCATTTTTTTGTATTTTCAAGACGGGATTTCATTACTTTTATCAGAAGTTTTGGTTTATTTTTGGGATATGACCCATTTGAAGATCCTCCAAGAAATGGCCACAGTAAGAGAACATACCAGTGTAGGCACCATTTCTATTGCAGAGTTCAAAGAGGAGAACCCCACTGTGAAAACCCACCCGTCAGTTAGGCAGGTGCACTAGTGAGCCAGCTCCCAGCAAGAAAATCAATTCTATGATTCCTTTCGGGTCCACTCTCAAGTCAAACAAACCCGAAGTGTTACTTTCTTTCAATACAGCAATTACATCTCTCTATCCCTCTCTTGCTACACTCTTAAAGTACAGAATATCTCCTGCCTCTGTCATCCATCACTCTTCCAGACTATCGTATAAACCAAGTTACACTAGTTCGTTTTTTCATCCCTCTGTCCCAGTACTATTACTAGAAAACCAGATAGACCCGTGCTACTGATCCAACATATACAATACCTTCCTCTCTTCAAATCCCCAACAGCCCCTTCTTCAACTCTCCCACAATATTCCCTCTACAACCAGTGTTGTAGTCTATGAAAAAAAAAGTCCTCTTGGTGAGCTGATAGGTGTTCCTCAGGTTAACAACCACCAGTGAGAGAGGTCTGTTTCACATGTCGCTATTATTCCAAACTTTATGGGGGTTGACACGGATGGAGTTTGGGGGTTCAAAGCCGGATGCCCCTCCTGACACCATGCGGTGGATTAGTACCTGCTGTCTCTGGCTTGTCAGTTACCATGGCATGCACATTCTACCCACTGAGCTACTACAGCCCCAGATAAACAACCACCAATAATAGATTTCAAAAAATTTAAAGGTGCTATTTTATAGTTGCTAAATGTTCAGATGAATCCTTGAGACTGCTTCAGTTGTACACATTTGCACCTACAGTGCTAAAGATGTCTTCCTGCATGTGTCTGACCTGTGCCAGGAACACATTCAAATTGATGCATAATGAGTCACAAGTGTTGCTTTGTCAATACCTTCCCCACTGCTGCCCCCCCCCAAAAAAAAACCAACAACCTGGTTTGACCTGAATTGTGATGATTGATGATAGTCTGTAATATCGGCCATTACCCACAATGAATTATTTAATTTCCTCTTTCAACTCACAGCTACCTGCCCTCATCTTCCACATTTGGCTTCTGTGAAAGATTTAAAATGATATACATGGTATCACTTTTCCCCCATGAACGTCCTTTGTGAGAGTAACCAATGAAAAGGGCAGCTACAAAAGAACTTCTTGTCTTGGATATTTGTGGACCAGCTCTTGCTTTAAATGTAAGCCAAAAAGGACATCACATAAATCTTGTGACTTTAAGTACCAGCCTAATTGACTAGTTAGCTAAGTTAATAGTACGATGGAGATTAAGTCAATTGATGTAGATTAATGTCACTCTAAACACTGAGAAATCGTTATCTCTCAAACAATACGGTGGATAAACCAAATTCAGGAACAGTTTACCCCCCGCTCTTCATCTAATCTCCTCTTCTCCTCTCTCTGTGCCAACTCCATCACTTCTCCCCATCTTCCAGCCCCTCTCTTCCAGTCTACAAATCTCTCTGCCCACTCTGGCTAAATGAATCACCCCCTCAGTTCCTCCAGTGGATTTCTCATTCTCTCCTTAGTTTGCTCCGATACCCCCCCCACACACACTCAACACCTCCACCAGTCCATTTTAGCTCGTCTACCATTTAGATGCCGTTGGCTCTCCATCATCTGTCACCATCTCCATCATCCTGTTCACCTTTCCTCCCACATTTTTCCCTCCTTCTCCCTGACTCATCTTCCTCATCCCACCCTGACCCTTCCTCAGTGGCTGGTGAATAACATCGGATTTCTCAAAGGGAGTGCTGTCAGCTGATTGCTCCCTGCTTTAAGTGCATCAGTCCTGGCCCCTGAAGTTCACAGTCAAGGCTGTGTTCCACACGGATTATGCAGATCTTAATTCCCTCACCCTCACACCTGAGGTTGACAGGGCATGAAATAGGCAGTGTCCATCACAAAAAAAGTTGGAGAGGGAGAGGGGGGGACCACCAGGGAGGAAGGGCAGGTGGGTTGGGACGAAGAGAAAGAAAACAAGTAATACAATGAGAGATGGACTGAAACGGGTAGGGAGGTGCCAGGACTGTGATGGGGTGGGGTTGTGTGTGTGTGTGTGTGGGGTTCTGTTTGCATCTGTCCCCAGGCACATAAACAGTGGTTCGAGCTTCACCCAGTAAATAATGCGAGCCACCACCTGCTTCTCTATGAGGGAAAACGATGAGCAAGGCACTTTATCCCCTCGGGCTGTAAGGGGTTTCTTTTTGTTGAGTATGCCAACGATTTGCCAATAATCATGCCTGATCATCATCAGACAGCGGTAGCTTATATCCTCGAGAAAGCTGTAATGACATTATGTAGGATTCCACAGGTTGGTTGTGTCGAGGGCAGTTTTTAGCCTAGGTTTTGGTGTCAGAGTCGTCTGGCAGGGGCATGATTTCCACGGATAACTTACATTTACAAGTTCACGATTGCAGACACGCAAACATCTGGTGTGCGTCCTCTGAGCACCTGAGCGCCAAAAGAACCGGGATATGAACGAAACAAGACGTTGCTTGTTTAGAGGTCCAGTCTTTATAGATAATATTTCAATGGAGCATGTCGGTGCGTGATTTCCCCCCTATTCTCGCTCACTTTCGTCATGACTGACCTGGAGGCGTAAGCACGTTTGTTTAGCTTAATGAAATTAA